>ML093311.1:0-31198 GCA_003697995.1 Taxidea taxus jeffersonii | reverse complement strand
TTTTTTTTTTTTTTTAAAGATTTTATTTATTTATTTGACAGACAGAGATCACAAGGAGGCAGAGAGGCAGGCAGAGAGAGAGGGAGAAGCAGGCTCCTTGCCAAGCAGAGAGTCCAACGTGGGGCTTGATCCCAGGACCCTGGGATCATGACCTGAGCCGAAGGCAGAGGCTTTAACCCACTGAGTCACCCAGGCACCCCTGACCCAGTATTTTCCTACTCTAACAGGAAACCTTTGCTCTCCTACCATGAAGCAAGTCAAAGATTAATTTGGATCAATAAGCATCTTATTCTGATTATGGGAATAACTCTGGACTGATCAAAGGCCTACTAGGCATTGCTCCATGAGCATGACTAAGTTGAAAGCTTCTAATCATCCCCTTGTGGAAGTCAGCCATGCTGAACAAACAAGAGTTTGGGCTGAGGGAGTAGAAACTCAAGTAAATTTGGGAAATGGAACATTTGAAGAGGGTGAGTGGGGAAATGCTTGGAGCAAGGTGAGAATGGGCAATAGGAAAGGAGGCACCAGGGGAACAAAGTGGGCGGGAAAGGATCGTGGACCTGATGACCAGCCATGGAGAGACAGCTCAGTAAAGCATCATGGTCCACTCACTGTATGGAAATCTCTGCGGCAATGTATAAAATGATCATTAAGCTCCATTGCAATACGAGAAATGCTCCGATTTTATGTGAAGATAACAAGAGGCATAAGAGATGTCAGAATTTGACAAATATGAACTTCATCTAGTTCAGTATTTTTGTTGGAGATGGACTTCTCCTTCTCCTCCTTCTCACAGTCTGGAAGAGGACTTAATGGGGAACACTTTGGACTGTGGGGATGAGGGGAACACCCTGTAGGTAACGCAGCAAAAACTTAGAGCCTTGACCCCTCTCGGCGTTATGGAGCAGAATAATACCAGCCGAGACTTTAGCCCAATAGAGACTTCAGCTTCTACCTGACCTGAGTCACTGTTACCTGGGTCTCATGCAACTAAACCTATGTCCTCCCCAATGTTCCCCAACATCTGGCCACCTGCCCTATTGCCTAACATAACACTTCAGGCATGTCTGCAATTTGAATAACTTTCCATTTGGGGACGGCTGGGTGGCTCAGTTGGTTAAACACCTGCCTTCAGCTCACATCATGATCCCTGAGTCCTGGGATCAAGTCCCACCTTGGGCTCTCTGCTCAGCAGGAATCCTGCTTCTCCCTCTCTTTCTGCCCCTTTCCCTGCTTGTGTGCTCTCTCTAATCTTTAAAAAAATAGATAAATTAATTCCCATCTTGTTCTTCCATGAAAGGAGTTATTGTCCACTTCCTACCTATAATTAGTATCAAACAGAGAGTAGAGCTTATTTGAAAGTAACTTTTTGTCAAGCCCCAGGCTTGGTCAGCCATAATTCTTTCAAATATTAAGAACTGAGATGCCAGACCACAAAGCATTGTATAGATTTTTATTATTTTACTATTAAAATTTTTCAATCTCAATATTGGTTAATTTTAAAATAAAAACTAACCATATATTTGTTTTTATACATTATATACATTTGAGAAATAAATAGTGTTGTAAGTTTAAAAAAAAAAAACCCAGCATCATTATATACAAATAAGTCTTCAAGCCAAATGTATAAATACATGACCCACTGAGGAATTGATTCCTAAGGCTTTCATTACTAAAAACAGAAGTCAGGAGTAATCGGGACGCACAGTCAATAACATAGGCTCCACTTTGGCTAGAAACCATTCACAGAAGCAACAGAGGAAGCACACAATTTAAGAAAATAACCTTGAATTCAGACTTGACTGGTTATGTCTTCGGAAGTTTGGCATTGACCAATGATACAACTTTGGCACAACACAGATGATAGATGGCACAACTCCATCCTTTAAAAACCTCAATCTGAATACAAAGGAAATCACTCTTCTCCCCCAACCTGACATCACATCTCCCTCCAAATAAATCTCATCCATAAAAAGCCCAGCCTCTGGGCTTTCAGTTGCTTTCCCGGTTATATATTAATAAAAGGGTTTATGATTTTATGGATGGCTCTAAAAAACAATTCCTTGTTTGTCACATCTGGGGCACACTGGTGGGAAAAGGCTATAGACCTCTTGACCAAGTGGAGGAAATGAGCACACCACGGACTTGCCTCCGGGAAGTCTGGGTCATCCCTGACTCCACCACCAACTTGGAATATAGTTCCGGGCATGTGGCCAAACCCCACGAAGCTTCAGTGTTGTCAGAGAGAGATTTGAGCTGCCCTGCACCTCCCGTTGTGAGTCTCTGGTTAGGTGATGCACATGCAAATCTTTGGAAAAGTATAAAACACTTTCCCAGATATCACATATATTCATTCATATTAAGACCAGGACTTGGAGGCTTTTCCGAGCTCAACACAGAGAGGGCACGGTTATGAGAGGAAGGTAGTCCAAGGAGAAAGAAGCGTTCTATTAAATCTTAGTGCCGGCTCTGTTCCACGGGGGCTGATTTCTGCGGGAACGGATCTGTAGAACAGATACATATTGCTATCTCTCTTCCTAAGCGGAAGAGATTCTGCTCTGAAGCCGTCACATTTGGCGACTGGCCACCCTCCTGTCCCCAGCACGTAGGGCACTCGGCTTGCTCCCATGCAAGTGATCAGACGTGTCACTCTTCCCGAACTGGCTGAAATCCCTGAATGCCTTGGATCCCCAACTCTCACACCCTGTAGCCCCCAGCACAGCACCCCTGCAGTGTCCCTTGTGCCCTTCATCACATGTATACACATGGATCACCTACAGCGGAAGGGAGTCTAGAAATCCCAACACCCTCAGATTCCAAGTCTGAGGAGGTTTATGAACGTGTCCCCTACCATGTGCTAATGAGGGTTAAGTGCTTAACAAACATTTGTCCAATCAAGAAATAATCAACAGAAAACCAAGAAAGCCGATGATGTGTGCTTTAGAGAACAAGCAGCGGAGCAGGACGGAATGGCTGAAATGTAACCAGTGTTGATCAGTGCAGCCCACGGAAACCCAACAGTGAGGGCCTTGCCACCACCCCAGATCTTCATCCCCCTCTCTCTGGATGAATGAAGTCACAGGTCTGCCATCCAGACACGAGTCAGCTCCCAGCACAAGGACTGCTCCCCACCTCTCAGGTCAGGCCTGGCAGCTGACAGCCTTCCACGTGCTCCCACAAGCGTTCCGTATAAGGGAAAGCACGGATCCATCCAGTCCCTTAGAAACCAGCCCGGTGTGCACAAGAGGCCCTGGGCCTTTGATCCTTTGCACACGGGTCTGGAGTTAGAGCTATTCTGGAGCAGCAGGAACAGCAGGAACAGCAGTGCATGGTCCCCTCTGGTGATAAGTCCCAACCGTCATAGGAGGTAAGGTCGTGGGCCCAGCAAAGAGACTCTTCCCGCTGCTCAAGGGTCCAGGCCAAGAGGGGTCCTTCCATCAGGTGGGTCCTCAGCTGTAACTTTCCTCTGTGTCCCTGGAAGGTGGGGGTGGGGGGCCCTGGCTGGCCCCTCAGAGAAGCTCCATAGAGAGGCTGTGGGGAACCCTGTAAGAGAGGCACTCAGTCACTCGCTCGGCAAGCACGCCAGCCTGCGCTGAATATACGCTCTGTTCACCTCAAGACCAGGGTTTCTTACACACCTGACACACTCTTTTACTTGCTTCCTATTCAGAACAAGTGAAAAGGGTCCCGAGTGCCTCTTCTTCCCCCTCTCCCAACAAGCCACAGATTGACTTAGAGAAACACAATGCTGGGGCAGTCTCTGGCTTCCTAGCTTCTTACACCTCGGCGCTGGCTTGCACAGATTTAGCACAAAACTCACCCGTGCCACACACACACACAAACACACACACACACACATACAGGGAGAACTATCCATGAGTCCTCTTTGCCTTGACTTTGAAACACAAGAGAGACTGTAGGATGGCAGGAAGGGGACAAGACAGAATCCAGGGATCTTGACTGTAATCTCAGCTATGCAATCGTGCAATTGAACCTCCCAGAACCTCAGTCTCTTTATCAGTGAATAGGTGACGAGTATCCATATCCAGGGAGAGAACACTGAAGGCCTAACCTATGTCTAGGGATGTCAGGACCTCCTAGTGCTAACGTATTACTCGGGCTTCTATTGCTTTCTGTTCCTTTGAGGGTAAAGGAATGGATGCCTTGTTTTCTCAAGTAGGCAGTAGGAGATGAATTACACCATTTTCAACTGTTGTTAAATTCTGGAGCGGAAGAATAAAACGTCTTATCATAAGATACGTTATTATAAGCATAATGATAAGAATAGGGATCCTCCCTGGGTGTGTCCAATCTAAATGAAAGTTCTGAGGATTAATGAAATCAGTATTTGGGGAAGCACTTGGAAAGGCATACATTTGAACACAAGCAAAGAATTAAAATTATTATTAGAGCAGACTATCCTACTGGCCTGCACTAGACTAAGCCACTTCATTAGCTGGGCAATTTTCAGAAAGCTGAGCATCCCATCATCACCAAGCTTGTGGTCAGGTTGGATACCCAACAGGAGACAGAGCAGTGGGGATGCAGACTGGCCCCTGGGGCTGGCAGATGGTTCATCACAGGGGACCCCAGCCTGGGTGCAGCTGCTTGGTACCTGATACCCAGGTCAAGGTGAGCAGGCGAAACCTCCACGCTCAAGAAAGACCACAGCCTTTAGAGTCAAGCAACGTGCTTCAAATGTTCGCTTAGCCATCGCCAGCTGGGGGAACTAGAAAGAACGACCCAACTTCCCTGAGCCTCAGGGTCAACAACAGCACGCAGGGTTAACACCACCAGCATCATGGGGTTGATGACCAAAGTAAGTGAAATAGCACAGGGAAGGCACTGAGCCCAAGTGGACACACGCCGCAGGACCGATGTACGGTGACAGCATTATTACCCAGCACCTTGGCTGGGGTAAGCGGTGGGGGCCAGCGGGGGAACTGTCTCCAACCTCCCCAGCAGGTATTTAGGCTCAGAGCCTCTGGGACAAACTCCCCCTTTGGATGTACCTGCTGCCTCACACCATGAGACCAGCCTTCCTGGATTCTGAAATAATGGGACTCCAGCATGGGGCACCGGGGCACAAGATGGGCCTCCTGTCTGATTCAGTGCCACACATACGAGCATTCCTGCTTCTCAAAGACAGGCAGAGCTGCCGGCTAGTATCTACTTACACCACCTGGGGCTCCAGAAAACCTCAACGTGGGGACTGTATCTGGCACTTCTCCTTTCCCTCCCACCTGACTCCCCACTCCAAACTGGTGCCTGGAAGGAAGCCAGGAGCCCTGGAAACTTCCCACAGCCCTGGTCACCATGGAGAAATTCATTCTAAGATAGCCTGATTCCAACGAGGCCATGGGCTGTGAATGTCCTCCTGGGGAGGCAGAAAGACAGAGCCACCCTCTGACATCCTCTACTCCACAGATTGGTCCTTCCCCTTCCAACAGGTCAGCTTCACAAGAGAAGGGATCGGTTGTACCAGTTTTGTTCGCTGCTGTGTCCCACGCGCCCAGAACCAGGTCCAGCACATGCCAGGGCACCAACACACACTGCACAGAAGTCCCAGTTACCTGGTTTCATTTTTCATTCTCCAGCCATCTCGACACTTGTGGAACCAGAGCTCTCGGCCGGGGGAGATGCTGGTGTTCTCAAAGTCTTGCACACAGAAAGTTAATCTAGGAGGAAAGGGAAACCACCAATGTAGGCAAAACTCACTGGGCCTTAGCCAGATGGTGCTTTCTGGATCCAAAGTGGACCAAGTGAGGAGGAAAGGGTGTTTTCATCCTGCCACAGCCTGACCCAAACCTCCGGACCTCCCCATTGCTGCTGCAAGAGTATCCTAAACAGTCCAAAGGTGTCTCCTGGGACACCTACCATGACTGGGTTCAGGCAGCTTTTCATCGCACCCCTTTCACTTTCTTCTGTCCGTCCACCCAAAAGTCTGCCTGTGTTTCAAGGCATAGCCTGAAGCCTCCCTGATGGCCAAGCCTTAATAGGAAAGCATATTGTTACATAAGTGTTGTTTTGCTATGGTCATTACCTTGTATGGCATGGAGTTATTTAGGAACGTTTTGTCTTCTTTTAACACATTTTACACCACCCTGAATTGCTCATGGATTCCCATACCTATGGTGGAACTCAGGATACCTCCAACAGGGGTGCTCAGAAATACCCACTAACAATCGTAACTGGAATTCAGCAGTGAGTCAAAATCAAAGATTCAGAAACTGCTCAACCAAGATCACGGGAAAAATCAGTACTCAAATAACTGCTTCAACTGTAATTTAGAGCCAAACCATATGGACCTCGATGGTGTGTCGTTAGCATGACCCTATGACCAAAAGACGTATATGGGGCGCCTGACCCTGATGTATGGGATGTGATGAAAGGACAAAAGCCACATTCAGAACAGGTTTAAGAACCTTTACCAGGAAGCCCAAACAGCCCATAAACATAGAAGGGGACCTACCTCATGGAGATCAGGAAATTAAAACACATTAACACAACAGTAAGAGGCCAATTTACACCCAACAGAATGGCGAGGGGCCCACCAAATGGAGGTGAGGAGGAGGGAAAGGGGAGCTCTTACTCTCAGACTGTGAATTTGTCTGAACACTTCGGAAGGAAATTTAATAGTATCTCATCACACTGGAGAACACATTCACTGTAACCCAGAGACAAGGGAAGGGTGTGAAGGGGCTCTGGTTCCCCCAGTTTCCAGATTTCTAGGCCAGAATCACTCAGACAAGAGACTCTAGCCTCCTCCCACCCTCAGCCAAACTGTGCCCCCGTGATGCATAGAAATGGGACACGGGAAGAACTGTAATGGAGAATACAAAACAGACTAGGTACAGAGACAGTGGGGGCTGCTTCCTATCATCCCAAGGCTGGCAGTGACCTCCCAGCCGTCCACACACAGCTGTGGCCAAGGAAACCCACTTCTCTTTACAAAGGTCTCGCCAGCTTCCCTGACTTTCACTTTAGAAGTCTGCTCAAAGTCAAGGCACGGTTTCAGGTGCCTTGACTCTGGTCTGGAGCACAGGTCTGGAGTGCTCATGCCGGGCTGAAGTTTAAAAACCATGGGGGAACTGCCAGCCGGCGCAGCACCGAGGATCCTCTGTTACTTAATGTCAGGGCCCCACCCATAACCTTGACTCACAGCCTCCGAAGGTAGGGTACAATGCTCTGAAAATCGGGTGCTGGGGAAACCAGGGCCTCAGGCAGACCTCATCCCTGAGGACTCCTCAGGCTTGCTACCGGAGTCTTCTCTGGACAGGGACAAGCAAAGATAGGGCACACACCCAATAGCACACCGAACAGCAAGGCAGTGCTCCTAAGGGATCCTGTCCAAGAGAAGCCCTCCTTCCTCTGGGCCAACGCAGGGTCCAGCAAACACAACCGAGACTGGACCCCAGCCCCCATTTCGCCCACCCCCTCAGCTGAGGGTCTGGAATCAGGACACAAGCCACACAATGGTTGACGGAGGTCTCGATGCAGAATTCTCTTTTCCTTACAAAGGTGTCTGCAGTGTTGCCCACGTGCTCGGGGCAGGGCAAGGTTGGAAGTGCATGATCAGCGAAGGAGAGGACACAGCAGAGGCAGACGCCATCTGCTCACGGTTGACACGGGGCCCTTACCTCCGCTGAGTTTCCCCAGACTTGACCCGGATGCGCCGGATATTCAGCTCCCGCTCAGAGCTGCGGGACTGAGACAGGTAGCTGCGGAGCTCCTTCCACAGGTTGTACCAGGACTGAGCTGTCCCCTCCCAGGTGAGCTTGATCTTCAAGAGGTCTCCCAGGTCCTCCTCCGTGTAGACCAGGAAGGTGTTGGTGGCATTCAGCCCGATCTGCTCCACTCTACAAGGGGACACCAGGGCAGGCGTCACCGACCTGCTGCTGGAAAACTGTCCCGCTGTGCGGGCTGATATGGTGGCCACACCGACCCCCCAGGGACTGCAGAGAAATGGGCCCAAAGCCCTTCCTGCCTGTCCCTCTCATTTGACACTTGGGGGCCTGTTCCACCCCATTTGTGTGCGAGAGCGTGTACACACATATCTGATCCCCCAACGAGACCCTGAGTCCTAGGAAGCAAGTACTTTGATGACATCACTTGGTAATCCCAACATTACTTGGCACTGCGTGTTGAACCTTGCGTGCATTCGACAAAATACACACAGATTGCTATATGCCCTTCCCACAGACAACTAGAAACGGTGCAGGAATGGCGTTTATGTTCCAAATTTCCTACAGCCTCAGGTGTCAGGCGTTGCCTGAAATGAAACAGCAGTTCCTGTCCAGCTGATCCAGCAGTTTCTCATGCTGCTGATTCATCCAAGGGCCTCCCTCCTAGAAAGGGTCTGAGTCAAGGGCTTGGTAGAGAGTGTGGACCACAGATGCTCTGGAGCCACCCAGCCCCTCCCGCGGGCCCTTAGGCCGCCCTCCCCTGCACACGTTCGCACATTCCCACGCTCACCCATTCTTAGAGTAACTTGTTCCTGGCCCCGAACCTGTCAAAGGGAGCTCATCACTTACATTTCCAAAGGCAGAAGCTGGGAGTCTGTGCTTGTGCCATAAAGGGTGACGTAAAAGTTGGGTTCGATTTCTCCCATTGTCTTGTAGCTGAAGATATGGATTTTCATCTGATAATGGTAAACTGCAGAGATAGCAGAACAAAGGCATTCCTGAGCTTTGCTGGCCATCTCTGCACACCCCGACTCAAACTGAGTCACCGAGCACCGAGCACAGCGAGTTTTGAGGGGCTGACATCCCTTTGGTCCAGCCTAGCCTCCAGCCTCCAGCCTCCAGCCTCACTCTGCTCTTGTTCCATGCAATGGCATAGGGATCACTGCAGTATCCAATGAGCCCAAACTCGGAGTTCAGGGAATGTGAGGAAGGTGGGGGGGAGTTCCAGCCTAGTAACTCTTAGAGCCAGAGCCATGTGACCTTGAATGAAGGACCAACGTATTAACGCTTTGAACCCCAGCTTCCTCATTTGTAAAAAACACCCACAAACCCCTCTGGTCTTACAGCATGTTGCAGAAATGCAAGCCATGACTGATGCCCTGTTAGTCCCATCTCAGATGTGTTGTGACACTCAAATGAGAAAAATATGACATCGCTTTGCAAAAGGAAAATGCAAAAAAACGAAAAAAATCCTATCTTCACACAAATATAAGAGATTGACACTGCGATCAGGGAGGGACGCTGCACATCACAAAAGGAGTCCCCACCACTTATTTTTAATGATGAACTTCCCCAGGGCGCACACAGCGTCGTCTGGTTGGCAATGACCTGATTTCACTGTGCCGGCCCCATCTCCCCGGCCGGGAGGTGTCCTGTCCACAACGTGCTACTGAGAAGAAAGGGGAAAATGAAGGGCCTTCCTCAGGGCACCGTAGGGACAGAGGGTTACCTCTGAAAGGCATGCCTGCTCGGGTTTTGAGATACATTTTGCTGTTCCTCTTGCTCCTCGTCTTCTTAGCATTGTAGCCGATGCTGTTACACCGGTTCTTCCGGCAACTGAGACAGATCCCCTTTTTGAAGCGGTTGGAGTCCGTGCACTGGAACGCAAAACTCGGCTTGTCCTGATTCACCAGGGAGTCGACAAAGAGGTGTACCGCCCGCTCGTGCTCACATTTCACCACCTCCGTGATTGCTGGTGGAGCGAGACACAGGGAACACGCAGCATGAGCCTCTCGCCCA
This sequence comes from Taxidea taxus jeffersonii, assembly GCA_003697995.1. NCBI lineage: Eukaryota > Metazoa > Chordata > Mammalia > Carnivora > Mustelidae > Taxidea > Taxidea taxus. Next base: position 21,494 of record ML093311.1, on the reverse strand, counting down.
ATAGAGACCATGACCCGGAGGCCCACGGAGATCAAGTACTTCGCTCAGAGTCACACGATCGGTGTGAGTATGATTCGGATTTTCTGGCCCAAGAGACATCATTATCTCTTGTAATCGGAAGCTAAAGCCAATGGTTCCATAAATCCTAGGACCTTAAGAAAAATTTGACAAAGCCGTCCCACCCATGCCTCAGTAACGCTGCTGGCCTTGAGGAATGCAACCATCAGATGGGGGTCCTGGCATTGACCTCCAAGCCTCGCAGGGGCTGCTTGAATAGTATCACAGTGGGAGAGGGCTACAGTCTTGAAGACTGAAGGAGACATAACGATACTGCCAGGACCCGAGGCAGTGAGCGAGTGGGAAACCCGGAAGAGATGGGTCACTGCAGCCCCTTATCAGTTTCAGCTGCGAACTCAGTTCAGCTCCAGACTGCTGAGAATAGGCTCAGGCATTCAGAAGGTAAATCATAAGTGAATGGAGACATCATCTTGGTTTTCCTTCTTTAAAATGCCACCAAAAAATAAATTTTAGTGCATCCATTCTGTACAAGATTATACACTCTTTGAAAAGAATAAGGGGGGCGGTGGCGCCGGGGTGTTTCAGTCAGTTAAGTGTCTACCTTTGGCTCAGGGTCCTGAGATCGAGCCCCACACTGGGCACCCTGCTCAGTGAGGACCCTGCTTTTCCCTCTCCCTCTGCCTTCTCCCTGCTTGTGCTCTCTCATGCACTCTCTCTCAAATAAATAAATAAAATCTTTAAAAAAAGAATAAGTCAAGTATATCTATGTGCTCTGATGCTTAAGGATATTCACTATACATACATATATATATATACCGAAAAAGGAAAGTTGCAGAACAATGTGAGTTTGAAAAATATAATTTCTTTCTCTCACGTGCACACGCACACACAGACACGTTTTCAAAGAAGGAAAGATGGGGAGGATACATACAAAATTGTTCCTACTGGCTACCTCTGAAGAATAAAAGAGGGAGTGGGAGAAAGGGGTTAGTTTTTGCACTATGCAGTTCTGCATTGTTTGATTTTTTTTTTCCCCAACAAATACATATTCCTTTCCTTATGAAAAGAATTTAGCCAATAATAACTGGGACCGCAAAGCATGAGAACGGCAAGCAGAGCCCCATAGATGGCTGTTAACAAGCCTGTAGAAGGACTAACTGTACAAGAGGTTGGCAGCCCCCATGGGGGGGTAGCGGGCATTATGAAATGAACACTGTTGGGGGCACTACCAGCTTGGGCTGATTTGGGAGGCAATGTGATAACTGAGTCAAACCTCTCCGTGAAGCAGAAAATAAGGAACTCACTTCCATATGCGATTGACCCCAAGACGTCATTGAGCCCACAGCCCGGCTGGAAGTCACCCCCGTTGGGGTAGATGTCAATGTGACCCACGGGCATCTGAATCCCGATGCTCAAGCCGAAGGAACGTGTGTAGGTGTGGAGGACATCCACGAAGTCCGCATCATCAGGGGACAGCCTCTTGTGGATGTCCACCCCTTCAAACAAGGGCCCGGCGGGATCCAAACCTACAGCAGAAGGGGGAGCCAAGACCAGCTGTGTCAGGTGTGCTAAATCCATGAGTCCTGAGTTACAAGTAAATTCACATGAGCACAAGGAAGGAGCCAAGCCCCATAAATCTGGAACCCTGTGATGCCCACACTTGGGGAACCTGCGCTTTCTTCTGAAGCCTTCGCTTGTCCTCCCACCTCAGCAGACTCAGAAAACTGGCTGCCAGGTTCACAATGACATGCAGCTCCCAGGAGCCCCAGCCCGTCACAAATGGAGCAGTTCTACAAAGAACTCAGGCTGGCCAAACTAAGCCATTCGTCCTATTTTTTCTGCCACAGAAAACCTTCCACAGCCTTCATTAAGCAGGCCTTTACGGAATGACCAAGCTCCTTGCATGTTCTGGAGGGAAGACTCAGTTTATCCAAAGGGAGCTATTTGCATGTGGACTTACTTCTCCCCTTCCTTTAATGATGAATCAGGCCCAAAGGTGGAATGGCGAGATCGGGGTGGGGACCACACCAGACACACTGAGATCCGTATCTCAGGCCCCCAGAATTCCTGTATTCTGCAGCAAGAAGGGGAAATCTTTTTTTGCCTGCAAACTTTCCGCACTGAACAGGCAAGCAGCAATGTAGCAAGAACTGGTTCTCACATTTGAAACAGCTCAGCAGGGAGCCTGCTTCTCCCACTCCTTCTGCCTGCTGCTCCCCCTGCCCTGCTCTCGCTCCCTAAAATGTAAATAAAATATATATTTTTTTAAAAGCCTCTAGAAAGACCACACAAGCCACTGGCGACCTGTGTATATGTGCGCAGGCGGAGAGGGTGGGGAAGGAAAGCGAGCAGGTAGTTGCAATAAGAAAAGAGACTTATTTTGGAACCACACGAATAGAAACCATCCAGAAAGAAGAGTTTGCAAAGCATGAGATGCAGATTCCCCAACCCCGTCAAGATCCTGATTGCCAAGTCTGGTGTGGAGCCCTGAAATGTGTATTTATGCCCCCAGATGATTCTAAAAGGAGGTGGTCTATGAAGTAGATTGGATAAAACTCCCACCGTCAGTATCATGGATAACATTGAAACTGAACATCTTAATCCATACAGTTCATTTGAGATATGAAGAGATTAAGGGCTTGTCAGTATAAATACGAGCCAATATTACCAAGCACAAGTAATTATGGAGCCAAATTCATGCCAGCCTGGACAGCTCTCTGCCCTACAGACACAGGGAGAGAGCCTGGAGAAAGCTGAGAATACTGAGCACGGTTTAGTCTAGAACAGTGGTTCTCAGCTGGGAGTGATTTTGCTCTTGGGGGGACATTTGGCAATATCTGGACACATATTTGGTTGTCACAGTTGTGGTGGGAGGGAGAGAAGCCTCTAGCAGCTAGAGGGTGGAGGTCAGAAAGGCTGATAAACACGCATCATTGCTCGGGTCAGCTCCCACGACAAAGCATTCGCTGACCCCGAATGGGAACGGTGCTGAGGCCGAGGCACCGCGGACTGGAAACGCCACATCAGAGGGGAGTTAAGACTAAGAGCAGAGTCATCAAAGGAGGACATGGGTGACAGAACCCATCGGATCCCAGCACAAGAGAACCAGGGAGCACACTGTGAGGCTTGAATCACTGCGGTGATCTCAGACTAAACAACAGGCACAGCTATTGTCTGGAAAGGACAGTAAACTTATGAAACTCGTCACTCGGGAGAAGTGTAGAGACTGAAAGTAAGCAGGTTCCGGAAGAAGGTTAGAGAAATGCCCGTATGACCAAGGCAAAAAGGAAGCCCCGGGCGTCCTGGTGGTTCAGCCACAGCCCAGGGCCCCAAAGGAGGACGGCACGAAAGCAGTGCCCCCCCTCCCCGGCACAGCCCATGAGGACTTGGTTCAGGGGCTTCCAAGGGCTACAGTACCAACACAAGCAGCCTCCCCCTGCCTCTTGCTATGTTTTCTGGAAGAAAGAAAAAAGAGAGAGAAGACCATTCTGCTTTGCAACCAATACAAGAGAGGGGCTCTTTGCTTGATGTGAACAAAAGTCTCCACCAGACGGTCAGTGCCATGGAAACCAAGCTGGGCTGGAGGAATGCAGGCGGCTGACAGGGCTTCTGGAGAAGATGGCCTGGTGCAGGGCCAGGGCCGGGGGAGGTGGGGAGGCAGGCTGAGCCTTCACCTACCCAGACTCACCCAGCCTGACACAGAGCCAGGGCTCACAGACGCTGGGGAAAAGTCACACAATTTACCTTTTTAAACTAGGAATAGAAGGGAGAGCTTGTTCCCACCAAAAAAAGAACAGGTGGAGAACCGCCCCTTCTTTCATTCAGTCAGAGCCCTTCCGAAGTGTTCTGTCCAGCAAATGGAATACGCACGTGCATGCGCAAACACACCCGGAAACACCTCGGCACTCTGGCCTGGCAGGGCAGGGCCTGCAGCATTTCAACTGCTATTTTAACTCCACCCACAAAGGAGAGGTGGGATGGCCTGGTGACTACATAGGGGTTTTGCAAGCTGACAGCCTGGGCTTGAATTCCTGGCTCTGCTACTTAGGATGTAAGACATTGTACCCATTATTTAAGCACCGAGTCCTAGTTTCCCATCTGTAAAATGAAGCCGAATGGTCCCTTTTGCCCCATTGCAATGTGTCTTAGAGATAGCATGAAGTCCTCCTCGCATCTTAGGTACTTGACATTAGGAAGCGTCTGGCCCAGTGTCTATACAGAGAGGACACTGAATTCATAGTTCTTGAACGAACAAACCTGTTTGCTTACTTGTAACTAACTAGACACAGGTTCAATTAGAAATCTATGACCTCTTCCCTACTATCACACAGAATTCTCTCAAAAGGTAAACCTTAGGCAAACCCCAGTCCACAACTCTTATTCAAGCAAGACTAGGGCTCAGGTGTCCCCCTGTTGGCCTCCGTACAGCAGCATCATGGGTCTCAGGACCCCATACAAGCTGCAGTCTGGTCCTTCTACTAGTTGGGACCACCTGGTTCCCTGGCCCATGGGAAGTCAACCAGTGGAGAGGGAGGGCACTCCCGCCCTCGGGGCCTCGTGCCTCCCCCGTCGGACATGCACAGCAGCGGCGCATCAGGTGAGCCACATACCCTCTACAGGGTTGCTTGGCAACTGGTCAGAGGGTACTTCCCCCTGCCGCCGTGCTCACCCAGCGCCTGCCCACAGGGAAGGCTGCAGAAAAGGGGCGAGCCCCAGACAGGCAGTGGCTCTCAGAGCACTGATTAGCATTCGGCTAGCAGAGCCTGCATCTCAGCAGCCGCCACCCAAACAGGCAGGGGTAAAGAGCTGGAAAACTCTTCCCTAGCTCCATCTCATTTCAGATTCAGAAAGAGGGAACGGGAGGATCTGCAGCCAATGACCCTTCTGGGCGGCAGGGGGGCATGGGGATGTGAACAAGGTTGGTCTGGCTCTGAAACATCCTGCCTCTCACGGGGGGGGGGGGGGGGGGGGGGGGGGGGGGGGCAGGGGAGCCGCTCAGACAATGGACCCCAGAGGGGCTTACAGCTAAACAGCTTTGCTCCAGCAATGGGTTAATGAGCAATCACGTGGCCACACAATGACTATCCACCTGGACCCTCCGGCCCCACAGGCTTGGTAAATAAAAACGAGGTTCTCAAGCTATGCTAAATCAAATAACTAGACCCAAAGGAGTGTGTGCGCGTGTATTAGACTGAAGCCCAGGGATGATACGAGGTAGGCCAATAAAATTTCATAAATACGTATGTTTTTAAATCTACCCCACCAGCATGGTGCTAAAACCTGAAAGTCTGCCTTTACTAAATCGTTTGTTAGCTAAGGACTCCCTTCTTCCTCTTTTAAAATAAAAACACTGCCAGGAAAGAAATTGATCATATCTCTCCTTCTCAGTGATCAGTTGGGCCCTTGGTATCTTGGAGGTGAGAGAGAAGCTGGGTGTGAAGATGAGTCTGAGAATTCCGGGAGGAAGATAAAAGTTTAGGGCAACAAATTTGCCATTAATTTCAGCCTGGGGGAAGCACAAAAATGGGAAAGAAAATCTTTCACACTTTTCCAATCATTAGACGATTTAATCCAAACACACATCAGAAGCTCAAGATGGAAAACACAACTTTTTCACTGACGACCTGGGTGCCAATATCAGAATGGCCCCTTCAACAACAAAGTTAAAGCATCCACTCTGAACAGATAATCACCACTAATAAATGTGCCAGCAAAACATTGGGAAAAGGCTCTTGGTGGTGAAACAGAAATAAGGCAGAATTCAGACTAGAATCCGCCACTCGTTCATTTCCCTGGAGGCCCTGAGCATCACTTGTAGACAACAGAGTTAGACTCCGGGGTTCACCCCTGTTCCGCATGTAAGTAATTAGCTGATCACCCCTTGCCTGTCAGACTAGACCAGTGGTTTTCAAACTGTGTTCCCTGGTGCTCTGGGACCCTGAGAGTTCTCTGGGGAAAGCAAAGACCCTCATAGCAAAGAGAATACTACCCACCATCTATCCAGCTTCCACCAGAACATCCCTTCTATCTGTTTCATATATCAGGGTCCCACACAAGTTCAACTTGAAAGAAGGACTCTGTGTCTAAAAAGAACACTGGAAAGCTCCGGATTAGATATCCTCCGGGTCCCTTCCAAAGCTAACTGTCCATGGCTCCCTTGTGCAGGAGAACTCCGGTGCAGAAAGCCAGCTTGGCAGGGGAGCAGAGGGAGCTGGGGGTGAGCCCATAGCGCAGGAAGAAGAACCTACCTGTGATTCTGCCCACCGTGCCTTTCACGAAGTTGCCGGCATACCCAGCCACGTGAGCTCCAAGGCTGTAGCCAATCAAGTGGACATTGCCAAGGGAAAAATCATCCTTCTCCTGTGGGAAGTCACAAAAGTGACCATGAGTAAAGTGTGTGGTCCTGAGCCCACAGGGTCACCAACAATTCAACAATTCTATGGCGACAAGGAAGAGCCAGAGGAACCGGGGACAGAGACTGGCCAGGGCATGGCCCGCACTGCTGGCAGTGAGACAGGGATGGAATGTCGCCAGGGACGGGTAAAAGGACTTTATGGCACTTTAAATGCCGAGTGCTGAGGGCAGAGTGGAGGTTGTGACTAGAAGCCACATCCCTGACCCTTGGGCTACATTTCCATTCTCTCAGGCTCTATGGGGGGCACCAGACTCACTGGAGACTAAGCACCAGCCATGGCCTGCAGCAGCCTGCTCTCTCTCCTCCTCTTAGGCCCCAGGAGCTGCTGGCCTGCTCACCACAAGCCCACCCGGGATACCCAGAGAGAGAGGGCACTTCCCTGGCAGGGTGAGGACGTGGAGGCTGGACCCCACAGCTCAGAAACCCAGCTCTACAAAACCACCCAGGCAGAGACCTTGGGTGCTGCTCACCAACCCTAACCAGACTACTGCCAGGATTCATCAGACTCCATGGGCAAAAGGAAGGTCAGACTAGAATTGCCCAGATCATGGGGTCACTTTGCCAGTACACCCCTGCCTCCGGGTAAGTCCACTGATCTCAGGCAAATCATTAACCTCTACAGAGTAAATGTAAGACCTTGAGATCTGTTTTCCACACTTAGTATTTTAAGTGTGGCATTAGACTGCATTTGTTGGAACCAACCTTCTCCTTCTCCTGAGGATAGCCACCCTTCAGAGAAAAAGAGCAGACTTCAGGAATTTTTCAAGATTTCAGGCTGATCCTGGCTCCTGACTATTCCCACCCTGAGGGCATGAGCAAGTAACAACCCATCAGTCAAATTTTCTTCCAGCAAATAAAGCAACAGGCAAGATCCAGAAATATATCAATAACTGAAACACTCTCCAAAGTTCCAGCTTTCAAGCATTTCAAGCAATACTTAATTCAGTAAAAATTTGGATCCCAAAGACATTCTTAGACTCCTGGAGTTCACAGTCACACAGTCTGAGCTGTATTTTCTTAAGAAGGTTCAGGTTCGGGGCACCTGGGTGGCTCAGTCGGTTAAGCGTCTGAGCTCGGCTCAGGTCATGATCCCAGAGTCCTGGGATCAAGCCCTGCATCGGGCTCCCTGCTGGGGGTGGGGGGAGCCTCCTTCTCCCTCTCCCACTCCCCCTGCTTGTGTTCCCTCTCTCGCTGTCTCTCTCTTAAAAAAAGCGGGGTGGGGGGCACCTGAGTGACTCAGTGGGTTGGGCCTCTCCCTTTGGCTCAGGTCGTGGTCTCAGGGTCCTGGGATCGAGCCCTGAGTCAGGCTCTCTGTTCGGCGGGGAGCCTGCTCCCTTGTGACAGGCTCCTTCTGCCTGTCTCTCTGCCTACTTGTGATCTCTCTCTCTCTGTCAAATAAATAAGTAAAATCTTTAAGAAAAAAAAAGAGAGAGAGAGAGAAGGTTCAGGTTCAAGATCTTGTTCTTCAAAGCAGTTACCTGCAGCCAATCAAGCATCCTTGCAACACTGTGTCCCACCACCCTGGTGTTATTGACCGCGTCCGTGTAAAGCTGGTGGGCGAGGGGAAGCCAGTCAACCACGACGACATTGGCTTCTTTCTCCCTTGTCTGCAGGGCTGACACCAGCTTGTATAGCCAGCTTTCAAACATGCCACTCATCTGCAAACAAAACAGGGCATTTTTAAAAATTCTTCCTATGGGCTTCTTGAGTCCTGATGAATACGGAATTCAGTTCCATGACCCTCTCCCCGGCCAGTTCCAGAACTTTCCACAGTGGCTGCTCAGACAACAAACGTTTGCACATGAGCATGGCCGGCCACAGGCAGGATCACTACGTGTTTGTCTTCCATTGCTCTTTCTATCTTGCTTTTCCCATCAAATCTTCATAGCTGGTGTCTTGGGCTGCCACCCACTGTCCAATAGGGCCACTATGAGGTAAGTGTTGGTGGCCATTCTGGTCTGGGGTTAGCCTGAGTCGCTGTCACAGACCAGCAAGTGGCCCCAAAGGCAGCTGGGAAGGGTTGCGCTGGAGAATTAGCTTCTCTCAGAGAAGCAAGGAGATGTTTCGTCCCAGGCAAATGCAGAGTTAACAGATGACCCTTCCCCACAGCCCATCTCTGCCACCCCTCTCGATTCCAGAGTAGGGAAGATATCTCCCTGGAATCCCAAATTAGAACTCAGAACACATTTTCCCACAGAAACAAAGCTATAAATAGGGCCTGGGTCCAGTTATAAACCTATCCACATGTACAGTATTCGATAAATAGATTTTCTGTGCCTGGCCTGGGAACCCAAACGCCATTTACAATCTTGCTTCTATGGGAAACTGCTGTTCCAAGCTCCAAACAGATTACAAAAGAACTTTCTGGAATGCAACCCATTTGTAAGTTGTCGGCAGTTTGTATTTGCATTTTGACAGGGGGCCTTAAAAAGGTTCAATTGTATGATTCTAATTGTAGGCTGTGGGATGAGGATGGATAGCCAGGCCCTCGCCATCCCTCCAGGCACATTAGGTAGATGGGGAATTACCCCCCCCAACCCCACCCCCAGGCCTGACCCCAGCAGTTGGTGATAGACCTGAAGACCCAGAAAACATGTAACGGATATGAATTTCTCATCATTAAAAAGAAGAATGTCCCCTCCCAATTAGCCCAGGCAGAAACCTGCTCACTTAACAGTGTCATTTTCCTGCAGACCATCATTATATGATTGAATAAACCCCTCACTGGTCAAAAGCTTCTAAAGCTGAGCATTAAAGCCCTTTTTTGTTGAAGTTTGTCATGGGCCTTTCAACGTGAATTGCCCAGCTAGGGCACATAAAGAGCCCCAATGCCTTTAACCAGAGCCATCTCTATGCAAACAGGAGGGCACCATGCCAACGGCGGCCAGCGAGCCAGGCCAGCTGGCTCTTCATAGACTCTCAGAGCCAGTCAACTTGCTGCCTTTCAGCTCAGCTCTTAGGGAGGGATGCCCCCCCCCCCACCCTCCCGCAAGGCAGTGGTTGACCAATGTAATTAAGTGTAATTAGAGGGCCCCTTAAGAGCCAGAGGAGCTGGGCCGCTGCCTTCAGGAGAGCCACTTTCTGAAAGCCCTCTGTGTGCCAGCATTAAATACCACCCTGCTGGAGTCCATATTGCCCCCTCAGCGAAGGGCCCATTACATTCTTCACAGCTGTCTGCGACACAAGCAGCCCACAAGAAAAGAGGGAGAGAGAGAGAGAGCAGAATCGGGAAGCACCAGTCTTCTTTTTAATTGACCAAAACAAAGAAAACCAAATCTGGTGTCAAGCTGCAGAGCCCCCTCCCCCCGGGCTCACCGTCCATCCATGAATGACGAAAAAGGTTTTGGCGGTGGTGTTGAAGCCACAGTCTTCCAAGGGCTGGTTGTGGCCGAGGGACAGGTAGCATCCTTCATGGTCTGAGTCCCCAGACGTGCGGAGGTTGAATCTTACAGGAGGTTTGGCAGAAACCTGTATAGGGCTGGACTTGTGGCCCTCATCTGGGGGAAAAAGAACAGCGCGTGGATGCATCTAGCGGGCCTGGGCAGTGAGAGATCTGGGGTCTAGTTCTCGTTCAATCTTGAGCACATTACTTAATCCTCTGGGTTACAGTTTTTATTTCCGCCGAATGTTTCCTCCTCAATTCCCAGAAGAGTTGCTAGGACAGGATAAAGGGACAGCTCCTCCATATTGAAGAATTTTAGTTAGTCACTAGTCCTAGTTACTGTGAATTACTGTGACTCTGAAACAGGTGTCTCTTGCTTTCCTTTCCTCTTCCCTATCAAATGAGTTCTCCTTCCCTCAAGTGACAAACAAATTACCAAAAAATGCTCTAATTTTAAAGGACTCCGGATTTTGGAATTAGAGGTAAGAAGCCATCCGCTATCATACAATGGGCTTCCCCTAGCATCCCCAGCTGGATTCCAGCGCTTACTCCAAAGACCTCCTACTCCCTCAGGACTCCTCGCCATGCCAGACACGAGCCAGATGTTCTTCTAGTTTGTTAAATAAATGACTGAAGCCATGGGGGAAATCCGTAAGAGCAGCAAAATCCCTCCTTTCCGCTCCGATGCTCACACACAGCGCCCAGGTCGCAAAACACAGCAGATGCCTGTGAGGTCTCTATGGCCTCTTAACTCAAAGCACTTTATCGCCATGCTGTTGCGGGACAGTCATAAAAGAACCCCACCCTGCATCATCCAGACATCCAGGAAACTATCCCTTGATAAGAGACTAGGAAATTAGCAAATCAGACTATCCTGTCACCTAGAGATCAAAGGAAAAAATACCGAATGACCCCTCCAGGAGTTTCACTTATCCCAGAGTTAAGAAGCAAATGGAATCATGGAAGGAGAGAGCAAAATGGTAGAGAAGGTGGCGGTGGGGAGGAAAAGAATACACCAGATGTAAAAGGATAGGGTTCCAGAAAATGCGACTAAAGATACATGAGCAGGCCTCAGGTTAACTGTCATTAAAGTCATGAACAAAAGCCCCAAGCAGCAGAAATTTGACCCATGGGCAAAAACAGTCAGCCTCCCCAATTCCCACTCAGGTAGCCATTCACAGAGACCAGATGGGGAAACTGTAGGAGAAAAGGACAAAAGTCTTTTGGCATTCCTGGGGGCAGATTTGTGGATAAACCCACATATTGACATAAAATGTCCCCCTGAGGGACACCTGGGTGGCTCAGTTGGTTGAGCGGCTGCCTTCGGCTCAGGTCATGATCCCAGCGTCCTGGGATCGAGTCCCACATCGGGCTCCTTGCTCGGCGGGGAGCCTGCTTCTCCCTCTGCCTCTGCCTGCCTCTCTGTCTCCCTGTGCTTGCTCTCACTCTCTCTCTCTCTCTGACAAATAAATAAATAAAATCTTAAAAAAAAAAAAATGTCCCCCTGAGTATCTGGTCTTCTCGGACCCCAGAGTTCTCCAGCTTCATTCCTACTACTTTCAGCCTGGGTCAGTTCAGCCTCTGGGACTTCACGATTATTCTTGACCCATATGCCTTCTTCACAGCTCATTCTCTTACTTCCTTCAGTTCCTTGCTGAAGGTGAGGTGGTCAACCTCACAGTGAGGGAAGTCTGACTACCAATTAAACATGCACCACCTTCCCCACCAGCACCCTGTTCCTCCTCTGCTTTCCTTTTCTCCCCCTGAGCATTGTGTATGTATTTTAATGAGTTTACCGTCTGTCTTCCCACTACTGAAACGTAATTTCCAAGAGGCAGAGATCATCTGTTTTGTTCATTTTTGTATCCCCTCCACCCCCCTCCCTGCCCCCAAAGAGTGCCTGGCACTAAGCAGGCACACAATAAATACTTTCTCGGCTCAAAAGAATGGCCTGCACATACTCAGAATCACAGAACACAGAAGTTGGAAGGAACGTCAGCGTTTTATAGGAGAGGAGGTAGAGCTGTGACCTACCCCAGGTCACAGTTCTAGTTAGTACTAGAACCAGTAAAGTGAAGCAAAGCTTTCCCATTCATTCAAATTAATCTGCCGCTGTGTGCATAAACTGACATGGGCCAACAGCATGCCCAGGATGGCTCAACTTAGCAGAATAGTAAGTAGATGAGATAATGGGGTGGACTTTAGGGGATGTCCCCCTCCCCTGCTTAACTAATTGACTTGGCACCCCCACACCCGGCTGGTGACCCTACCCTCATTCCACCAGGGCAGTCTCCCTCTAATGAAAGAGACTGCCACATAGAACTCAAGAAAGAAGAAAGGCCAGCGTCTAGGAGGACGAAGGTGAGGAGGGGTAGGTAGGAAGAGGAAGAGCGGTGATTTAAAGGGTGTAAGGGAGGAGGAGGCCGACCCTCTGGGGGAATAGGCCCAGCAGCTTTCAGTCCCGGTCCCGGACCCGGTCCCGGTCACATTACTCAACCTAATGCTCCCCGCAACGGTGAATCAAACCACGGCCAGCTACCCTGCTCCCTTAACTTTCCAAACACCCACACCCAGATGAGAAGGAGAGGCACCAGGCGACTTAGCTCTAACAACCTTCTCGCCTGGCAGAGGACAAGGCGGTTGGACGGCACGGATCCAGGGCACCTTATCATGGAAGGGGGTGGGGCGAGAGGGTGAGCGCGGGCCGCCGCGCACCGCCCGCCCGCGGCCTCGCGGACGCCTGGCCCGGCCGGGGATGTCCTCGGCAGAAACGCCAAGGAGCAAGCAAACTGCAAAGCTGGTTAGGAGAGACTGGGCAGTGGGAAAAGCAAGAGGACTTCGCGGGCACCAGGAGGGGCTGGAAAGGGGTCGGCCGGACAGAGAGGGAACGTGGCACAGAGAAGTTGGGGGTGGGGGGGTAAGACGAGTAAGTGCACGTTACCTTGCAGCCGTCCCTCCGGACCAGGGGGCGTGGGGCTTCCCGCGGCAAAGCAACAATAGACGCTCCAGAGGCAGAGCAGGGGAACCGAGTTCCGCATCCTTCCCCGCCACACCCCCTTCCCCAAACGGGACGGAAGCAGACAACACCTCTCGGGGTTTCTAGCAGTCCGCGCGGGTACGACCCCAAGTGGGCAGCCCTCTCTTGGCCAGAGAGCGGTGCCCTTGGCCAGCTGAAGGTGAAGGTGGGAGTGAAAATTTGGCTACTCTGAGCCGCGGGGGGTGGCGGGGGAGACTGAAGGGGCTTGAGCTGGATCTGCCCCCACCCGTGCCGCCCGGGAAGCCAGGACTTGCCGCTGTCACTCCTCGAACTCCCGGCGAGGTAGTTTTGAAAAGTATGGGAGTCATCTGACCCATCGCCAGATGGTGATTTGCATAATTTATTCCCGTCCCCGGACTCTGATTGGTCACACCTTCGCTGACGCCGGAACCCAGGCTCCCCAAAGTTTGAATGAAAGCGCCGCACACCCACCGCTTGGACGGTCCGCACGCGCGGCCTCGCTTCAGCCCCGCCCGCTTGGCTGGCAGCCGAGCTCCCGCAGCCCCACTTCCTCCTAGTGCGGGCTCTCGGACCCCAGATTCTCCGCTCGCCCCCGCCCGCCGCAGGGCGGACACTGCCCCGAAGCGCTGCCGCCGCGGGGAATGCGATCCCCGGAGAAGGCAGGTTATCCTTTCCCTAGTGCAAAGCCACCCCTGCGCCCGAAATGAGCTTTCCGCGCAGCCAAGAGTCAGGATGGAGGAGAGTCACCAGGTCACCCCTTCGGTCCCTCTCTTCTCGAGCTCCCCTCACCCCCAGCGAGGCCCGCGCGCGACAGGTGCGTGCAGAGTGATCCGGCAGCAATCGGGCAGAGCTGAGAGGCTGTGGGCTGTGGCCTGTGCTTTTCAGGGTCGCACAGACCCTTTCCGCGTCACTGCTCCGCCCCACGAGCAGTAAAATTTCGGGAAAGGCGCCCAGCTTCTCTCAAGTCGTTGCGTCGTCCGCAGTACACGGGTGGTGGCAGTTCCCGCAGCTTAGGGATGTTGGGGAAATTAAGAAAGATAATGTGGTACACGGCTTAGCGGGGGGCCTGCCTAGTGGTAGGATCTCTCTAGCCTTGGGGGTGGAGTGCCAGAGGGATACCAGGAGACACTCCCCAAAGGAACAGTGAGCCAAACTTGGAGGTCTCAGACGCGTGACCAGCGCCAAGTCTCGGAGGACGCGCGCAACTACCTGTTGAGTGGAATTAAGCAGCAGCTTCTTCCTTTCCTTGGTCGCTTTTCCCCTCCTGTCCTTCCTTTTGTTGATCCGCGTCCCTCCTCCTCCCTCCGGTGCTGGCTCCGGTTCCCCGGCTCCCCAGAGAGGCCCCGGGACTGAGAACGTAGAGCGCTGGAAACCTTGGCGGTGAGTCTGCAGTTACGCCCGGGAACCAGAGCTGAACCTGGGGCGGCGGTAGGAACAACTGGGGGCGGCTGCGCCCCGACAGCCTTTGGGGGACGCAGAGTGGGTAGAAAGGTAGAAAGGGCAGAGTGGGTAGAAAGCCACGATAGGGCTGGGCTCCGCCGTCCCTTTGCGTTCCAGCCAGCAGAGCTGGCTCTGCAAGGCTGCACCTTTGACCTCGAGTAACCCCACCGTCCCAGGGAACCGGTCCCTCTTGCCTGGAGAGGAAGTGCCCGGGCAGCCTCCTGCCCCTTTCTTCCCGGTGTTGGGACCCCAGCCGGGGAGATCCGTGTGGGGAAACCAGTCCGTAGGAGCAGGTCCTGTTGGGCCTATCCTTGTTACTTTTGTCACTTGGCTGCCAACGGAGCACACTTTGTCCCTCCTGTATGCTGTAATAAATTAACAAGAGGCAGGCTGGCTTTATTTTGTAGTATGAAACCGGTGCACTTTATGGGATGGTACCCCAGATATGTTCCTTCCGATTTTTATGGGATGGCACCCCAGAAATGTTCCTTCAGATCTGTTCCAGCTCTCCTCCTTTGGTAAACAATACAGACATAAGTCAGGTACTACCTGCAATTTGCAGATAGGAAAACTTAAGTCATGGGGAAAGGCTGTGGGGTTGAAGGACATTTTCACAACCAGGTTTCTCTCCTCTACTCTTTATTTGGCCAGTTGCCTTCTAAATATGAACTCTAGGGAAACATGTCCTCCATCTTTCATGCCTCAGCGGCAAAAATCCCCATTTCTGTCCTGAGTGGCTCAAAGCCACAGTCCTGGAACCTTAAATGGACGGTATGGAGGGATGTGTCTTGGGGGTCTTTGCCACATGTGAGCTCCCCTATGAGAACTAGGTATTCCTGCAAAGTTGGTTATCCTACCTGGGCGTGGAGGGGGGTGCGGGGACAAGATTCGACAAAGTCAATATCCATTTTTTTTAACTGCCAAGACTGTGAAACCATTTAAGTTTTATTGCTGGCTGGTTAGAGTGCCCTCCTGTGTCTCTATATTAAAATATAATGTAAGAACTGGCAAAAGACCTAATGAAATTATAATCACGGCATAAGAGTAATGTGTAACAACTGTTTGTTATACTACATGCTTTCCAGAAGAACCACCAAGAGATCTAGGGAGCCTCCTATGTGGAGGAAATTTCCCTGTCTGGGGAGTTGCAGCAGAAACTTCTGTTTGGGGGCATCAGGGCAGCTCAGTCTGTTGAGGGTCTGCCTTCGGCTCAGGTTGTGATCCCACGGTCCTGGGACTGAGTCCTGCATCGGGCTCCCTGTTGAGCAGGGAGTCTGCTTCTCCCTCTGCCCGTCACCCGCTTGTGCTCTCTCTTGCTCCACTTGCAATCTCTCTCTCTCAAATAAATAAAAATTTTTTTAAGAGAATTCTGTTTATGTTGCAGTCAAAATTTCAAGGTCTCAGGCTACTCTAGTAAAGGACTCTCTGGTCATTCATTTTGCCTGCCAACAGGTGAAGGCACCTTTCTATGTTAAAGAAACGAATTCCCCTCTTGTGGGACCTTTCCAGCCTCCCTTGCAGGCAGAGTTTAAATTAAGCCAATTGCTCACTCTTTCGGGTTTGCCAGCCAAACTCTGAACTGGAAGCTAGTGAGGCCAGAAGCATGGGGCCTATCCTCTCTGCCAAGGGGGGCAGCAGTGGGCACAGCCAGCTCTGGTTCTGGGGGGCAGCAGTGGGATCACCTGCGGCCCAGCCTGCAGTGGGATTTGGCCCCTGCCTTCTGCCCGGATGCTCTGCCAAGCCTGGCTTCTTGTGCCCTGCGCAGCTTCAGGCTTACTAGCCAATATCATCTAATGAGTCCCTCTCCAGCATAAATGAGCCCGAAACCATACTTCTTGCAACTAGGAAGACGACTCCATCACCAGTCGTGGTGAGCAGCTATTGCAGTAAATCAGCGGGCTGAGCACCCCAGAGAATGTTCAGGAGGATATCCCTGCTCTCATGCACATGAGGTAGAAAGTTAGAAGTGGCAACAGATTGCTGGATAGGAGCTACCAGATCTCCATGTCCAAAAGAAATATAATCCCCGTGTGTTGATCAGCTCAGGTTGCAGTAGCAGAATACCATGGAGCAGGTGGCTCAAACAACAGAAATTTATTTTCTCACAGTTCTGGAGGTTAGAAGGCTGAGCTTAGGATGCCAGCATGGTTGGCTTCTGATGAGAACCCTCTTTTTGGCTTGTGGCTAGCTGTCTTCTCACTGTTTCAGCACACGGCTAGAAGAGAGACAGAGACATTGAGCAAGCTCTCTGGTCTCTTCTTAGAAGGGCATTAATCCCACCATCGGGCCCCAGCCTCCTGCCCTCATCTAAACCTAATTATCTTTCAAAGGCCCCATCTCTAAATCCCATCCTACTGGAGGTTAGGGCTTCAATATATGAATTTGGCGGGGGGGCGGGGGGGGAGATACAATTCAGTCCACAAGGCCATACATGTGATTTTACATTTTCTAGTAGCAACACAAAAAAGATCAAAAGAAACATGTGAAATTACTTTGCTAAGTTGCTTTGAGCACAGAAACCTTATCCCACAAAGAATTTAGTGAAGGTTCAGAATTCTACCAAAACATCATATGGAAAGCATTGGATTAGGAACTGTAACCACCGAGGAAGTCAACGGAGGCTCAGTTCAAATCGCTGTCGGCAATGCGAACTCAGCTTTCCTATATGCTGAAGGTAGCTTTGGGTCATGTTGTTTGGGTTTCTTTGTTTGTGCTTGTCCCACCTCTGCAAACCCACAAGCTTCTAAACCTGGAATTCTTTCACTTAGAAGACATCTAAAGGGAGCTGAGTAATTCTCCTTTTTTTTTTTTTAACTTATTTATTTGACAGGCGGAGATCACAAGTAGGCAGAGAGGCAGGCAGAGAGAGAGGGGAAGCAGGTTCCCCGCGGGGCAGAGAGCCCGATGTGGGGCTCGATCCCAGGACCCTGGGATCATGACCTGAGCCAAAGGTAGAGGCTTTAACCCACAGAGCCACCCAGGTGCCCCTAATTCTCCTTAATAAAGAGATGTTCCTGCAAATTCATATAGGCAGTTTACACATGGCTGTTTGCCTCCTGTGTCTATGCTGGCAGGGAGCACGTCAAAGACTGGGTTTAACCAGGGCGTTGGATGGTTTAAAGGAATTTGCCTGAGAAACCAGCCAGGCCTGGCACATTATTTTGGGGAGAGACAGCAGTGCTGGGCTACAGTCTCAGGGAGAGACCCAGGGAAAGGTTATTAAGCCCCACTCACACAAAGCCATTTAATTCACTGTTAGTGATCTTCTCCAATGAGCCCTACATACAAAAACTAAATAACCACTGTGATTCCAGCCAAGAATGTCAAGGTCCTGAGCAGGCCTGGGGGTCCACTCCTCCCACGGAGAGGACAGGAGGACAGCACCCAGCACTGAGGAAGCCCAGCTGAGCAAACTGGGCGACCTGCTGAGACCCCTTCTCTCCCCCATCACTTCGGCACAACAGAATAAGGCAAAGGAAAGGCTAAGGCAGAGGGGCTCATGGCCAACTGAGAAGCATGTAAAATGGTTCAAAGGACAGCCTGGAAGACTAGATCACCAAATTTTAAATGCTCTGGCATTTCTGAAGCTCTGGGAGAAAAAAAAAATTTTTTTTAAACCTAATTCAAAAAGGTCCATCTTCTAGCAAAATATGCTACAAAGAATTGACCCCAGATAACCTAAAGAGACCAATAACCACAAGAAAAGATTGATAGTGACCAACTACTCTATCCTATACAGACTCCCAAAGTGCCAGGTGTATATGGTTCCCCCGATAAATGTGCTTAAACTACCACTTTGGTTAAATCCAATTTTCCACCCATTCCTGTATCGATACATCTACATAGCAGATCATAGCTGGAAAAAACAAAAACAAAAAAACAAAACCCAAGCTTACTAAATTAAAATGACAGTCACTAACCCTCAAGCACTCTTTTAATTTTGCCTAACAATCAACTTATATTCCCTTCAACGATCTCCTCCTTCTACTCCTTCTCTTAGACAACTCTCTCACATCTCGTCTTCTCCCCTCGGACCTCCAACATCTCCTCCATCCCTCATCCTGATGATTTCCCATTTCACCGGGAAGATAAAAATCAACGAGAACATCCACAAGCTTCCACCATCACACCCATCCATTTGCTTGCGTCCGCCCTCATGTCCTCACACCCCTTCTTGTTGCTAAGGATGAACACTCTGTAGCTGTCGAAGTCCCCTGCCCTCCAGTTAAATACCAGATGCCATCCCCTCTCACCCACCCGAGGACATCACCCTAAGGATTCCGCCTCTCTATGGATCGTTTCCATGGATCGTCAGTATACAAACGCCAGTTACAATTTCTCCATCTTAAAACAAACAAACAAAAAAACCTCTATCAACTCTACTCCTGTCTCCAGACTCACCTTATTTCTCTGCTGCTCTTTACAGTAAAATTCCTTTAAGGAGTCCCCTCTGTTCCCTGATTCCAATCCCTCTCCTCCCTTTCCCTCTTGGGCTCCACCACCTTCCCACAACTTCTCTCGTCAAGGTCACCAGTGTCCTCCACACAGCCAGGTCCATCCTCAGCCCTCCTCCTACCCCATCACGGTCACTCCCTCCTCCTAGAATACTCATGTGGTTCGTCCCTCCTCCTCAGTCTCTTTGCTGACTGACTTCTCATTGTTGGAGCACCCTAGGGTTCCATCTGTGGAGCTCTTACTTTCATTTATTTAAAATCACTCACTTAATAATCTCATCTATTTTCACTCCTTCAAAGCCATCTATATGTAATTCTTAAGTATGTACAGATATATACAGATGCATAGATAGATAGATATAGGAGATATAGGTAGATAGATGTAGATAGATAGATAGATATTGATAGATTCATTGATCTTCAGTCTGAAACTCCTCTCTGAACTCCAGATTTTTTCATCTCTTAGTTGTCTTCAAGGCATCTCAAACATACCATGTTCAAAACCAAATCCCTGATCTTTTCCCCCAAATCGACTCCTATTTTGTCTTCTTCCCAATTTTAATAAATAATAAAGTAACCCTTTCAGTCACTCAGGCCAAAAACTGGAGTTGGCTTTGACTTCTTCCTTTTCTTCTTGTCTCACATTCAACATTAAACAGATCCTGGTGGCTTCACCTTCGATATTCATCCAGAATCCGACTGCCATGTAACACCTCCATCGTTCCCACCATCGTTTGTCACCTGAAATAACCCACCTGAAATACCCCCAGTGGCTCTCCAAGTCATTCCCAGTAAAGATGACTCCTAATAGTAACAGACCAGGCTCTGCAAGACCTCCCCTCTACCTCTCTGATATTAATTCATCCCACTTTTTTTTTTTAAGATTTCACTCATTCATGAGAGAGAGAGTGTGTGCACAAGCAGGGGGAGAAGCAGAGGGAGGGGGAGAGGCAGAGGGAGAGGGAGAAGCAGGCTCCCCACTAATCTGGGAGCTTGATACGGGGCTCGATTCCAGGACCCAGAGATCATGACCTGAGTGGAAGGCAGATGCTTAACCAACTGAGTCACCCAGGCACCCCGTAATTCACCGCACTCTCCACCTGGCTCAACCCCCACCTCATTCTGGCCTTCTTACTGTTCTCTGAACATACTGTCCATTCTACCCTGGGGCTTTCACCTTGGCTGTTCCCTCTACTGACTCCCCAGATATTTACAGGGCTCACTCCCTCACTGCCTTCAGATCTGTGCTCAAATGTCTTCATGAGGCTTGCCTGGCCTCTCCATTGAAAGTTGCAACCCCCCCAACACTACCTATGTCCCTCCCCTGCTTTATTTTTCTCCCTAACACTAACCACCATCTGGCATGTGATATATCTTAACTCCTTATTTGTTAACAGCCTGCCTTCCCCTGCTAGGATGAAAGGGATTTTTGGGTATTATGATCATTGCTGTATCTCCAGAACCAGGACTTAGTAAATACTTGTTGAAGAAGCACATGAATAAAATCTGAAACTAATTTTTTTCAGAGCCAGATAAAGAATAAAAGCTTCAAAATCCTTTCTACAAAATCAGAATAACACTGATGACAAAATCTGACAAAGATTGAAATGCAAAAAAAAAAAAAAAAGAAGAAGAAAGAAAGAAAAGAAAGGAAAGAGAATAGAAAAAACTATAATCTATCTCCTTTCAAATATTTTAAGTAAAATATTAAGGTAAGACGTTTTAAGCAGGATATAAACACAGAAGATAAACAAAAAACATAGTAAATTTGATGACACAAATTTTTTTTTTTAATTTCCTGCAGTAAACAACACCTTAGGGGCGCCTGGCTCACTTTAGGTTGGCTGGCTCAGCTGGTGGAGTCTGACTCTTGATCTCAGGGTTGTTTCATTCAAGCCCCACATGGGGTGCAGACATTACTTGAACAATAAAATCTTAAAAAAAAAAACACACACACACTTTTAAAAAAGCCAAAAGGCAATTTCAGACTGAGTTGCATCATATTTCTTATGTATAAGAATGCATTTCTCAATTCTCAAAGACTTTAAAAAAAAATCCAATTTGTCCCCTTGCTGTAAATTAGCAAAAGGACTCCCTCCCTTGAGATATTTTACATCCACTTTTCAGAAAAAGGATCACACTATGCTAATTTTGTTAGGACAAGACGCTTTACTGCCATCTGCCAGAAAAATGACATATAAATATTGAAATCTCTGATATCTGCGATGTGAGTAACATCCCCTAGGCTGGACAGTATACGACCCATACAACCATTGACACCGTCTATATTCTAGACTTGGGTAACTGTAAATAGTGTTTTTCACTTCCATGAACACCCATCAGGATTAAAACATTGTGTTGGATACTAGTAAATTCTTTTTCTTTTTTTTTCTTTCTTTCTTTTTTCCTTTTTTTTCAAAATGAAAAGTATTCTTACCCTCTCCCCAAATTCCAGTAATCAGCAATACCCTGTAATCATTGGAACAATCACAAACATTCTCAGGCTTTTTCAAAACGCCCCCAGGAAACAGCAGCCCCCTTTGAGAACCAGCGGTGTAGATTGGTTGGAAGGGGTGCGGAAGACTTTAACTCTTTATTTTATGCTCTTCAATACAGCTTGAATTTTTCACTCTATGCATGCATAAGAAAAGGAATAATTAAAATATGAACAAATAAATTCATTTAATTAGTACACCGAAGAGAAGCTAAATATTAAGGATGGAGGAACAATGCCAAGGAAGAGGGACACCTGGGTGGCTCAGTTTGTTGAGCGGAAGCCTTCTGCTC
>RCUC01001331.1:0-60735 GCA_003697995.1 Taxidea taxus jeffersonii | reverse complement strand
AAAAAAGATCTTATTTATTTATTTGACACAGAGAGAACGAGACAGCGAGAGAGGGAACATAAGCAGAGGAAGTGGGAGAGGGAGAAGCAGGCTTCCCACCGAGGAGCCCAATGCAGGGCTCGATCCCAGGACCCTGGGATCATGACCTGGGCTGAAGGCAGATGCTTAATGACTGAGCCACCCAAGAGCCCCAGGAGACCAGATTCTTATTGAACTTTTGCAAATGACTATAATTACCATGGAAGAAAGAATATTCAGAGACCTTTTGAATTTCAGAGGGTTCGGATAGAAAAGTTAACCCCTTCAATTTGTTTACAAATGCATATTTTATTACATTTCTGGAGTCATAGTTTTCTTAAGAGAAAGTTTTTTTAATCTACAAGACCAAGCATTAGACAACTGGCAATGTTTTAAACAAGAGTCACAAAACTATAATCCTTTTCTTAGTTCATCTAGTCCCATGTTACTAATTCTTGTTCAGGTTACTTTTTTTTTTAAGATTTTGTTTATTTATTTGGGATAAAGAGAGCAATGATGGGGGAGGGGCAGAGAGGGAGGAAGAGGCAGGCTCCCACTGAGCAAGGAGCCCATGAAGGACTCCATCTCATAACCCTGGGATCATGACCTGAGCCAGAGGCAGACGCTTAACCAACTGAGGCACCCAGGTGCCCTGGACATAAAACATTTTAGTAATTACAGTGTTAAGTGATGACCTTATTACCAAAACCTATTAAAACTTTAGGAATTGTATATCATCTCCAGAATAGCTAGATTTATCCAGACAACATAACCTAAGGCTTATTATTTGTTTGCTGGTGTTTTCCAGGTAACTTAAGATACCAAGTAAATAAGCCTAATTGGTCAAAAGACTTCATTTATGATTTAAACCTTGGGGAAGTTTGTTTAAAAAACCTCAGTTATAAAGCACATAACTGAATAGAATTACAGATCATTATAAAGCCCAAAATCTAATTATATATTTGACCAAAATGACCTAAGTTTCCAAAGGCAAATATGTAGGGTCATATAGATGTGAGCAAAATTAGTTCCTTTAATACTGAGAAGTTTTTTTGTTTGTTTTGTTTTTTTTAAATATTTTATTTATTTATTTCACAGAGAGAGATCACAAGTAGGCAGTAAGGCAGGCAGAGAGAGAGAGGAGGAAGCAGGCTCCCTGCTGAAAAGAGAGCCTGATGCAGGACTAGATCCCAGGACCCCGAGATCATGACCTGAGCCGAAGGCAGAGGCTTAACCCACTGAGCCACCCAGGTGCCCCAATACTGAGAAGTTTTAAGTAATCAAAGACCTGAAAAGACAAAATAGAGAACCTGGTTTTCTTGGACAGATAAAGAAAAAACAACTTTGTTTACATTTTCATCAAGAACAGACCAACAATTTAAGAAAACTTTGTCTTTTGAACAGAGAGAAAGCAGAATTTCAATCTTCTACTAGTGCACCTTTAAAACCCGTTCATTTCAGGATGCCTGGTGGCTCAGTCAGTTAAGGGACCACCTTTGGCTCAGATCCTGATCCTGGGGCCCTGGGATTGAGTCCCTCGTGGGAATCCCTGCTCAGTGGGGAGTCTGTTTTTTCCTCTGCCTCCTGCTCTCCCTGATCATGCTTAAATAAATAAATAAAATAATAAATAAATAAATAAATCTTAGAAAACAAACAAACAAACAAAAAACTGCAACAGAGATCATGAGCTTATCTGACCTTCAGTAAATCTTGGTAGAACAAAAGTTTCACATTTAATGCTGATAAATTTCAAGTCATGTTTAATTTAATTAAACCAGCACACTTAAATTACCAGATTATGTTCATCCTGAGTTCTCGTTTAGAAGCCAATCAGTTTGTTTCCCATTGTCGATTTTTACCTGAGACACTGGTGGGAAGTCTGAAGTGAACGAGGTCCCGAAGGCCAGTGGCACCCAAGATGGTGCAGAAACAGGAAGAGGAGTGGGGAGGAGGCAGAAGACGCAGTGTTGCCAGAAGGCAGAAAAAGAAGGTTCCCGGTCTTAAAACCTGTCAGCCCAGATAGATGAGCAGATGCAGAATTGTGTTCACTTGTTTTTCCTCCAAAGTGGAATCAGGCCAGAGAAGACAGGGAATTTCCCCGAAACAAAGGGAGTTTGGGCAGCCGTTGGGGAATATTCCCGAAAGTCCCCATCCTGGGGGAGAATAACTAGAGACACTTGGTTTCAATTATAACCATTAACCCGGAAATGAGAGAGGAGTTCCCACATCCATTAGGAGGATCAGAGAGAGAGAGTCAGCATCCCTCCTGTGTTTCCTCCAGCAAACTAGGTTTATTCGGAGGAGATCTACTTAGTTAATTACCATCCAATATGTCAGGAGGGAGTTTATTAGCTGGAGACATTGGGGCAAACACATTCTGCAAGAGGCCTTTAGGTCAGGGTCCTATGGTAGAGCAATTAGGACCCTTTGCCTGTGTTCTGCTGAGGAGATCTAACTGCTCGATCCCACTGGGACCATGCAGTATTAAAGTTCTGCTTCTCCCTCTCCCACTGCCCCTCCCCCCACTCATGCACTCTCTCACTCACTCTGTCTCTCAAATAAATATAATCTTTAAAAGGAAAAGTCATAAATTACCCTTGCTCCCACTAGAACAGTAATGAAGAGAGAGAAGTTCTGGAATGAAGACTCATAGTCATATGAACTCCTCTGCCTGAGCTCAACCAGGGTATACGTAGATCTGGCCCTATTTAGGATCCTGAGAACTTCAAGAATTGAGGAGCTGGGGAGACTTCTGCCCAATCCATAGACACCTACATATGGCAGACCTTAAGAGGACTGCAAAGTCCTTGAAAACTGTAAGGTTAAAAAAAAAATCCAGGGGCACCTGGCTGGGTCAGTCAGTGGAACATTTGAACTTTACTTAAAAATTAAATATTTAGGAAAAAAAAATCCACATTCTTCATTGCACATAAACAAGACCAAGTGTCTCGTAAACTAACACTCAAATGTCCAGAGCATAAACCAAATTTACTCAAAATATGAGGATGAGCCAAAAAAGTCTCCACTTGCACAGAAACTAAGAATCAATAGACATCAGATAATGAGATGACACAGATGCTGGCATTACCTGACAAAGACGTTACAGGAAGTGCTCTAAAACTGTTCTAACAAGCAACTGGTAACACACTTGCACAGTAGGAAAATATGTGCAAAATAGAATATATGACATAGAAAACATGAAAATAGAATACAAGTGAAGAGATGGAAAATAGAGCAATCAAAGTCTAGAACTGAAAAATACAAAAACTAAAAATTAAAATTCAGAGAATGGACTCACTAGAAGAACACAGATGAAAATGAACTTGAAAAAAAACCAGTAAGAGTTGGGGCTCCTGGATGTCTCAGTCAGTTGGGCATCTGACTCCTGATTCAGCTTAAGTCATGACCTCGGGGTTGTAGGATCCAGCCCCATGTCAGGCTCTGCACTCAGCACAGAGTCTGCTTGAGATTCTCTCTCTCCCTCTCCTCTACACCTCCTGCCCTTGTGCTCGTTCTCTCTCTCTCTCTCTCTCTCTAAATAAATAATTTAATAAATGAAATCTTTTAAAAAATTAAAAATATAAATAGATAAGTGTTATGCAATCAGAACAACAGGGAGAAGAAGTGATAGGAAAACAATTAAATCTGAGAGAACTATGGGACAACAACAAAAATCTAACATTCATACCATCAGAGTCCCAGAGGAGAAGAGAAAGAATGCAGGGTTGAAAAAAATATATAACTAGAGGCACCTGGGAAGTATATCTAGCTAGCTAGCTAGCTAGCTAAAGAAATAATATTTATAAACTTTCAAGTTTGGTGAAAGAACATAAACCTATAAATTTAAGAAATCGAATGAATTCCAAATAGGGAAAACCCAAAGTAATCCATACCCAGATCTATTATAATCCAATTGTTGAAAACTGAAAACAGCCAGAGACAAATGATACATTATGTCCAGGAAACAAGTTGAATGACTAGCTATTCCTCATTAGGAACAATGGAAACCAGAAATAAATGGCTGAAAAAAAGAACTGCCATTATAGCCAGCAAAAATGTACTTCAGGAATGAAAATAATACAAAGACATCTTCAGATGAACAAAATTAAGTGAATAGTCGGGAGATATGCTTTAAAAGAATTGTTGGGTTGTCTGTTTTGTTCAGTCAGTAGAGTGTGCAAGTCTTGACTTCAGGGTCATGAGTTTGAGCCCCAAGTTTAGTGTAGAAATCACTAAAAAAGATAAATAAGCTTAAGGGGCACCAGGTGGCACAGTGAGTTAAGCCTCTGCCTTTGGCTCAGGTCATGATCTCGGGGTCCTGGGATGGAGTCTAGCATCAGGCTCTCTATTCAGCAGGGAGTCTGCTTCTCCCCCCCTCTCTCTGCCTGCTGCTCTGCCTACTTGTGATCTCTCTCTATCTGTCAAAGAAATAAATAAAATCTTAAAAAACAAAACAATAAATAAGCTTTTAAAAAAAAAAGAATAACCAAAGGAAGTTCAATGACATTTGGAATATCAGGATTACAGAAAGATCAACAAAAATGGAAAATATCTGGGCACATATCATAGATTATACTCTTCACGTGTTCTTAAAACATAAGCAGCAATTGAAAGTAAAACAGGGGCACCTGTGTGGCTCGGTCTGTGACGTGTCCAACTCTTGATTTTGGCTCAGGTCTTGATCTCAGAATCATGAGACGGAGCCCTGCCTCAGGCTCCATGCTCAGCACAGAGTCTGTCTGAAATCTCTGCCTTTCCCCCTACTCATTCTCTGTTCATCTCTCTCTAAATAAATAAAATCCTAAAAAAAAGAAAGTAAAAAACCATACATAACATTTTTATGATTGGGGCCTTATTATACACAGAGGTAATATTGAAAACAGCTGGGTCATAAAAGGTACCATGGCCAAAATGGGGCTAAGGTTTCTAGATTCCACTTTAATTAGGACACTATGGATACGAGGAATGACGCATTCGGGATGTATCTCTTCATCTCTAACACAACCACTAAGAAATACAGAACCATGTACCATAAAAAACACAATAGATAAATTAAGGTGGACTACTAAACACTCTTCAAATAAGCCCTAAAAAAGCCAAGAAAGGAAAGATAGCCATGCAGCACAAAGGGAATAGGCAGAAAACAAATACTAAAAGGGCTGCCCTGGCTAAATCCTAACCAAGAATTATGTTAAAATGCAAATGGCTGAACACGTCACTTTAAGAGCAGAGGTTGTCAAAATGGGTTAAAAAAAAAACCCAAAAGCCAACTGACCCAACTCTAGGCTGTCTTCCACAAACTCACTTCAAATACAAGGAAATAACTAGGCTCAAAGTCAGAGGATAGCATTACTTATGTCACGCAAACACTGGTCCAAAGGCAGCTGGGACACATATAAAATGGCAGGATCCAGTGGCAGAACCCCAATGGCAGGCTCTGCCTATTTCTGTGACATACCTGCCAGGAGGGCCTCCCTTACAACCACTGGATGCTCCTCCTTTCCCCCCTTGCTGCTTCTGTGGACATTGTTCATCCATACTCTGCCTCTGCGATCCACGGAGCTGTTCCATGAAGTTGTGTGTCCCAGAATGTGCCCGTTCCTGGTACCAGCCTTTATACCAGAGGCCAAAGGTTTTCTGCCAACGTTGGCATTTGCTTCCACTCCTGAGCTCTATTCCATCAAGGCACTTCATCGTTCTAGCGGAAATAGCAACGGATAAAATGTTAAAGACACAGCTACTAAAAAAAATTTAAAGCTCATCATTGTCATGAACGTCCTCAACAGGGAGTTTTTTGTAAACCTTCCTGGCTTCTGATCTGAGCAGGTAACAGCTCAGATGCAATGTTCACTGGAATTGCTTCTAATGTGACTCAGGAGACTTGGCCCCCCCCGGGCCCTGTCAATCATAACCACACCTGGCCTTGCCTTCCTCTGCCCAGATTTCCAAGAAATGTGTCAATGGATGAAATGGGAATTTTTTTAACTTGACTTAAAAAATATTTAGTATGAAATAAGAGGCTTGGGGCACTTGGGTGGCTCAGTGGATTAAGCCTCTGCCTTCAGCTCAGGTCATGATCTCAGGGTCCTGGGATCGAACCCTGCATCGGGCTCTCTGCTCAGCGGAGAGCCTGCTTCCCCCTCTCTCTATCTGCCTGCCTCTCTGCTGACTTTGATCTCTGCCTGTAAATAAAATCTTTAAAAAAAAAAAAAAGAAAGAAGGGGCTCAATCTCATGAAACAAACTGAGGGTTGTTGGGAGTTGTAGGGATGGGGTGGCTGTATTATGGACACTGGGGAGGGTATGGGCTATGGTGAGTGCTGTGAAATGTGTAAGCCTGATGATTCACAGACCTGTACCCCTGGGGCAAATGATACACTGTATGTTAATTAAAATAATTTTTTAAAAATATTTAGTATGAATATTCCTATTCTCTTGAGATATTGTTGAGGGGAAGATATGAGGATACAGAAATAGGTATCTGCCTAGTTATACATCAGTCTTCAATAAAACCTGTGTGATGGCTGGTTATTACCAACCTCTTTTGTCTTGGACACTGAACTCAATGATCACACGTCTGTTTATCCACTTTCCTTCTTATTTTTAAAAGATTTATTTAATTTATTTATTTGAGATAGAGAGAGACTGGGAAGAGAGGCAGAGGAACACAATTTCATACAGACTCGCCACTTAGTGTGGAGCTGAGAGCCGAGCTCACTCTCCTGACCCTGCGAACCCGAACTGAGCTGAAATCAAGAGTCAGACACTTAAATGATTGAGCCACCCAGCAACACTGTTTATCCATTTTCAGTGGAGGACACGGGATTCTCTCTTCCTGAGTATTGGCCTGAGTCACTGTTGTAAACTCGGCTGGCTGAGGTAGGACATCAGGTAAGGATCTCTTTGATGAAGGCTTCTGAAGAGTATCTCCAGGGCCTGGGGCCCTTTCTTCTCCACCATCCTCAGCAGGGTCTCATTCTTCCTCTGCTGTGTCGGAAACTGCTGCACCAGCTCCTTCTCTTCCTCTGTGAAGACCTCACTGTCCTGAAGATCATCTAGCACTCCGTTCAGGTCCCCCAGCCTGGCTCGCAGGTGCCGGTGGTTCTCCTTCATAAACGTCTCAACTGGACACAAGAAAGAGCTGCAGACTAAGAAAGGGATATGGGGTTCAAGATGTATGCTCAGTGTATTTTTTAATTTAAGTAGGCTCCAGACCCAGCATGGAGCCCCAAATGGGGCCTGAACTCATGACCCTGAGTCAAGAACTGACCTGAGATTAAGAGTCACACACTTAACCGGCTGAGTCACCCAGCCATTGCTTAAAGACATAATTCTCGTGGAGATATTGCTCATTCTCTTTTGCATGTTGCCCAGATCTTACACACACATCGTCAGGATTTCCAGTCCACTCCCAGGGGTGTATGAATCTAGGGAAACTCAATGATCCCTCTTCTTCAATTCCATTCCCTCTTCTCCAGGCTTTGAGCACCTCTCCTTTACTTTCTGGTTTTCACTGGAACCCTACAGAAGGTCCACCTTTTTCCACATTCATCTATTCATCCTTCTAACATATTTCAAGTTCACACATTGGTACGCATGATACCAGATGTCAAGGTGCAGTAGACTAGCTTCCCACCCTCAACGGACTTCTGATAAACTGTTTAGAAAGAGATTTAACCGGTGAAGTACAACACAGAGGGAACAGGGAGCACTGGAGAGAAGAAGGTATTGTGCATCATGCTAACTCAGGGTTCACGTTGGTGAACATACATAATACCTGTGTGACCTTGGCTAAAAAATATTGCTTTCGAATTCCTCAGTTTCTTCATTAAAGGCATAACTGTATTTTTTTTTCTTTTTGAGAGAGAGAGAGAGCACCAGTAGGGAGAGAAAGGCAGAGAGAGAGAGAGAGAGAAAATCTTAAGCAGGCTCCACACCCACTGTGGATCTGGACACAGGGCTCGATCTCACAAACGTGAGATCATGATCTGAGCCGAGATCAAGAGTTGGACGTTTAATCAACTCAGCCACCCAGGCACTCAAACGGGTGATTGCTATCTATATACAACTCATGCCTCTAGTGCAGATCATTCATGTCCAATCATCACAATTATAACCAAACACCTTCACTGAACAATGTGATTTCTGTGAAGTCTTGGTGCTTCTCCTGAAAAGTCATCGGAAGTGTCCGTTCAGTGATTCCTTGATTTGAATGAATGAAGTTCCTCTCACAGAAAGATTCTCAACTTAACCTATTCTGGCTGCCCCATTTGTTTAGCAATTTCTATTGCATCTCCTTAATTGGACATAAATGTCACTTTTTCCTCTCTCCAGGATACAGTCTGAAACTTTTCAACTCCCTCAGGGTTAGATCTGAGCCTCCCATTTTAGCTTCTCTTAAATCCCTCTAATTTTCCTTTGGAACGTGTATCACAACTCTACTTTGATAAGCACTGGGAAATCATTGTCGTTGTTCTCACCTGCTGGAATAGAAACCCCATGAGTGCGGGGTGTGCGTCTGTCTCAGGCTACATCCCATACAGGACGGCTGCCATGGCCATGTTCACTCGGATGCTCCTCCTGCTTCTCTGGGGAAGCCAGCCAAAGTGCATTGACAGGACTAGACAAAAGTGGTGCGTATAATGCACACATATACGTACTCTGAATATTTAGCACGCTACAGGCACTCAGCAAAATGCATTTATCATCATGATCATTTTTATCACCATAAATCCAGCTCTTGCAAAATGCCATCATAGACTTTGGATCAGAAAGGAGGGGGACGACTAGACTTTCAAGCAAAGTCTTCACAGAAGAGTTAGTATCAGAGGAGGATTTTGAGGAGTAGGATTCTGGTATTAAATACAAGATGCCACCAGGCCAAAAGGCAAAGAGGGGGAGAGAGATGCCAGGCTTCACAGTGCATGCTGACCAGAATGAAGATCTGACTGACGTGGGCTGGCAGCAGCTTCTGGAGGGTGATCTAGAGAGAGCAAATGAGGGTCGGTTTCATTCTTCTGACACCAGATGGCAGATAGCTCTCACTCAAGAGCTTGTAGAATGGGAAGGGTGGACATGTCTTCTTGGTGCTACACACTCACCACCTACCTAAATCCTTTCAATTTCCTTTGTGAAATCATCTTTACCTCATTCTTAACTGTATCTGTGTTTGGATTTGAACCCAACTGCAACTCCAGGTGTGGGGTCTGGTTTTCTGTAGCTCATCTGCCTCTCTGGATGTCCTGACCATAACACCAGCTGGCCAGGAATTGACTCTGTTGCCATATCAAGCCAGTGTGACACCTGAGAAGTAAGAGGGATCAGGAGATGTTCCCGATCTCCTCCTGGATGATCTGTTTTGAGACAGGAGGCCTGGCACTTTTATTGTGTGGAGACTGACAAAGCTGAAAATGTGTAGGTCATAATGTAGTCCTCTGAATCTTGACTCTTATTATATCTTATTTATTTATTTTAAAAAGTTGTTGTTGGGGACGCCTGGGTGGCTCAGTTGGTTAAGCAGCTGCCTTCAGCTCAGGTCATGATCCCAGTGTCCTGGGATCGAGTCCCACATTGGGCTCCTTGCTCGGCGGGGAGCCTGCTTCTCCCTCTGCCTCTGTCTACCATTCTGTCTGCCTGAGCTCGTGCTTTCTCTCTCTCTCTCTCTAAAAAATAAATAAATAAATAAATAAATAAAAAGTTGTTGTTGTTGTTGTTACAGGATCTCTACTCTCAAAGTGGGGCTTGAACTCACAACTACCCAAGACAGAGAGTCACACGTTCTTCTGACTGAGCCAGCCAGGTGCCCCTTGACTCCTTACTTTGAATAATTTCTTTCTCTGCTTCCTATCAACTCCAGTAAGCTTAACCATTCCCAGCTAATCCCTGTTCTTAATTTTCACAACAGCCTCCTAACCCAGCTCCCACTTCCTGTTCATTCCACACCCATAGCCATCCACACTGTTCAGAACAGTGAGTGCATTGCTACACCTTTCCTAAGTCCCCCTTTGTCTTCAGCCTAAGGACCAAAAGAGTTCAGCCATCACCCTCCTGTTTCTTGCCTGCCTCTTGTCTCATGTGTCCTCCATCCCTCTAAAGTTTCATCTCCAGCCATATTGAACTACTTTCACTGAGAGTTCATCAGATGCAAGATATTTTCCATAAGATGTGGTTGCATGCTCCGAATCTGCATATTATACCCTCCCATGAATTCGTTCAAGTGGCTCAGACTCCTTCTTTGTGTACGACAGCACGCAGTCTCTGTAACCGAAGAGAAGGTAGGATCCCTCATTGAGGCACATCACACCCCTCAAAGACCTCCTGAAATCAGGCCCATCCCTCTGACGTTTGGTGTGGACACTGCACTCACCTGAGGGGGGAGAAGGGGCTGATGCAGCATGAAACTGGAGCTCCACTAGGAAAGAAGGAAAAGTTGAAGAATGGGATGAACCATTTACCTTATTTAGTTTTTCTTTTTTTTTTTAATTGTTGTTGTTGTTTCTTGTAATCTCAACACCCAACATGGTGCTCAGACTCACAACTCTGAGATCAAAAGACACAGGCTCCTCTGACTGAGCCAGCCAGGTGCCCCTGCAGTTTCTCTGGTCTTTGATGCAATGACTAAAATAATTTAATTCCATTTCCTAAGTTAAGGATCCCATTGGAACATTGATATACCTAATGGAACCCAATTAAGTAGAAGGTCACTCCTTGCCCACTAAGGAAATGCACCAGAGGAAGAAACAGTTTTCCAATATTCTATTTCTATTTCTAAGCCAATATGTGAGGAAATGTGAAAGCTATGGTAAAATTATCACACTGTTCTACATAAATCATCCTCCAAGCAGATGTATCTTAGACACGAAATACCATCATGAAGTGAGTACATTTTGACAATAAGTGATGATATTCTTTAAAACTTATAATACTAGGTTTCTGATAGTACAAAATGTATACGTTGAACACACATATAAGTTGGTGGGAGATTTGCTGATTGGAGCCACCATTTGGGAAAGTCACTAGAGTGTGTTTACCATGAAGCCTTCCACATGGTCTTACACGTTCTTTCTAAAAGCCCTGCTGTTCTTTGAAGTTCTGATCTACTCTGTGTCCTTCTTTCAGCAGCTGATTAGTCTCTATGTATGAAAACAGCTATAAAATTGCCCAGAACAGAGAATTAAATTGACTTTCTGTTCCTTCTGATTCTTATGAGTAGTGTCTCCTGTTCACTGCCTCCTACATATGAGAGGGTCCAATTCTCGATAGCAACAGCCATTCCTAACCCAGGCAAACTTGACCAGTGTCTACACTTTTTTTGTTTTGTTTTGTTTTTGTTTTTTTTTTCTTTAAGCTTTTTTATTTAAACATATAATGTAACCCCCCCACCCTCTTCCAACCCCCCTCCCCCCCCCAACCCCCTCAGTTTGCTTTATGACATTAAGAGTCTCTTTTGGTTTGTCTCCCTCCCGATCCCATCTTGTTTCATTTTTTCTTTTCCTACCACCTTAACCCCCACCCCCATTGCATATCCACTTCTTCATATCAGGGATATCATATGATAGTTGTCTTTCTCCGATTGACTTATTTTGCTAAGCATAATACCCTCTAGTTCCATCCATGTCATCGCAAATGGTAAGATTTCATTTCTTTTGATGGCTGCATAGTATTCCATTGTATATATATACCACTTCTTCTTTATCCATTCATCTGTTGATGGACATCTAGGTTCTTTCCATAACTGGGCTATTGTGGACATTGCTGCTATAAACATTCGGGTACACGTGCCCCTTCGGATCACTACATTTGTATCTTTAGGGTAAATACCCAGTAGTGCAGTTGCTGGGTCATAAGGTAGCTCTGTTTTCAATTTTTTGAGGAAGCTCCATGCTGTTTTCCAGAGTGGTTGCACCAGCTTGCATTCCCACCAACAGTGTAGGAGGGTTCCCCTTTCTCCACATCCTCGCCAGCATCTGTCATTTCCTGACTTGTTAATTTTAGCCATTCTGACTTCTGTTTCAACTCAACATTGACCATAGCTGACAGTAGATTTACTTTCTTCTCTGCAATGGGACCATAAAAAGACCTTCTCCTCTGGCACACTTCACTACAACCCAGAAAAGAGGTGCATAATTTGTTTTCATCCCCCCAAATTTAAACCTCATATTTTTACCTACCTGGCTTCACCAAAGTGCGCCAGACCAAAGTCTTGCGTGTCTGTTCGGTAACTTCAAATATGATTGGTTCCTCCATCTTCCCAGCAAACACCTTGGAGAATGCCTGGGTTTCTCCAGGACTCCTGTAGGATAATTTCAACTCCTAGAAGAAGCACAGCACTTGACTTAAAGTATCATGGGGCTGAGAGCGGGACAGAAAGGCCTGGTTGCCTGCAGTGAACTGGTCACTGAAATACTAGCCATTTCCTATACAGTCTTGCGGCTGGTTGAGGGGAGAACAAAGGGAGAATGGTCAACAATCTTTTAAATTTACAATTTTAGGAATTAGCATTATTCCATGGAAGGAAAGGTAGCCCAGCTCCTACCAGGATATGGTTCGGAGAATAATCACCTGAGCTATTGACCCTCCCCTGGTCTTCCTTTAAAAAAAAAAAAAGTACAAAATATTTTGAAACCTGCGTGAAGTTTGAGTTAGATTCAAATTCTACTGACCTTGGGCGTTATTTCCAGGCAAGCCAAACTGGACAGAATATAAGAGGAACCAAAATACAGGGGATCCACGGGGGGTGAGGTCTGCAGACGCACACCGTGAAACTTCGTTTCTTCATCATCTATTGCCTGAGGAAGAAGCAGCAGAAGCAAATCAGGGAGCAAAGCTATAAGTAAACATATGCCTCTGGACATGAGGGACTTTTTTTAAGATTTTATTTTTTGGGGCACCTGGGTGGCTCAGTGGGTTAAAGCCTCTGCCTTCGGCTCAGGTCATGATCCCAGGGTCCTGGGATCGAGCCCCGCATCGGGCTCTCCGTTCAGCGGGAAGCCTGCTTCCTCCTCTCTCTCTCTCTGCCTGCCTCTCTGCCCATTTGTGATCTCTGTATGTCAAATGAATAAATAAAATCTTTTTTAAAAAAAGATTTTATTTTTAAGTAATCTCTGTTTACAATGTGGGGCTCAAACTCACAACTCTGAGATCCAGCACTGCATCTTCAATGGCAGCTGCCCCAGCTTGGTGCACCAGAGACATGTATTAATAAAATTTTCCTGCTGGTTATCGCAGAGCTAGGGATTTCTTTCATTTTTGTTTGTTTGTTTGTTTGTTTTTTCCTTGGTGGGGCGGAATGGGCAGAGGAAGATGGAGAGTGTCTTCAGCAGGATCCAAACACAGCACAGAGCCCAACTCTGGGCTCCATCTCAAGACCCTGAGATCATAACCTGAGCCAAAATCAAAGGTCACACACTTAACCAACTGAGCTAACCAATTGCTCCCCACAAAAGGATTTCTTTTTCTTTTTATTTTTTTAAGATTTTATTTATTTATTTATTTATTTGTTAGAGAGAGAGAGAGAGCACAGGCAGACAGAGTGGCAGAGGGAGAAGCAGGCTCCCCGCCGAGCAAGGAGCCCGATGTGGGACTCGATCCCACGATGCTGGGATGATGACCTGAGCCGAAGGCAGCCGCTTAACCAACTGAGCCACCCAGGCGTCCCAAGGATTTCTTTTTATGACAAATCTCTGTAGAGTTCGATTTGTATAATGTGGCAGGGATAGCCTGCATGTTCCTCCAATCTGGGGACAATGATGTCCCCCTCCTTGTGCCTCCACAGAGGACCATTCCTGTCTGCAGCTGCATCTATGAGGAAGAGGGTACAGACAACTTCCCTCCATCTCGAGGCTCCTGCTCCATGGGGTGACTGCCGCCTGCCCACCAGCAAGCAGTACAGCAGTGACGTCACCCCAGAGAGACCCAGAAGCAGAACAGAAGAGACCTCAGAGCTCTCTTAGGATCCACCCACGATACAGAATAGAACTCAAACAACAAAATAATAATAACACTTGACAAGTCTCAGCTACAGCCCAATACACACTTTCTGGAATTAACAAGCAAGAATTGCTATCAAAAACAATTACAGTAGATGCTCTCATCAGTCCAATTAGTAAATACTCTTGATGGGTAGCGATCAGGTCGGGGCAGGAAGGGAGAGAAGCTGGTGATGTCCACTTCTCCATCTGGGTGCTGCATACATGATGTGTTCACTGCAAAACTTAGGGAGCGATACATTTATCTGTGTATTTGATACATATGAAAAGAAACCCATAGATCCATTTAAAGGAAGGGTGTCCAATGCTGAAACATGAGTTTCATGTGAGCATAAACGATGCTCAGTCGGTTAAGCGTCTACCTTCAGCTCAGGTCATGATCCCAGCGTCCTGGATGGAGTCCTCCATCCACCTCCTTGCTCAGCAGGGAGCCAGCTTCTCCCTCTGCCTGACACTCCCCCTTCTTGTGCTCTCTCTCTATCTCTCTCACTCTCTCTCTCTGGCAAATAAATAAATACAGTCTTAAGAAAAAAAAGAAAGAAGGAAAGAAAGGGAAAAAAAGAGAAATAAAGAAAGCAAACAAACAGAAACAGAGACACAATGTCCAAGGTTATAAGTGGACGTATAATTCTCGATCCTCCAAATCTGCTAACCTTACCTTCATCAGCAAGGAGTCACTGGGGAGAAGGTACAGGTGAAATTTAATATCTTCAGGGTAGAAGTGATAATAGAGCAGTGCCGTGGAAATGATGGGGACCGGAATACCAATCGCACTGGCCAATCTCAGCAAGATCCCCATCAGAGAGAAGCTGGGGTTTTCCAGGACGGCATAGAAAGGCTCCACTCGGGCTGGCGCCTCTAGGATCATCCCTTCGTGCTTAAAATGGGCAACGTGGAACCAAGACATATCGACCTCATTTGCTGTAGGACAATGACAAAGCCCATCATACAGTGTTCCTCACCATCCCCATGGCCCCCTCTCCCCTCCTTACCTGGCAGGGAGATGATGTGAGGGAGGTGGATTTCAGCAATGACCCCCTCGGGCTCCACAGAGATATCAAACAATGGGCCTGCCACCATCCACTGTTCCTCATCCTGTAACTTCAGTTCCGGGTGCTGACTCCAAGAATCGAACGCTATCCTCACGGTCACCGCTGCTGTTACCAAGAATCCAAGGCGTGTCGCTGGCCACATATAGAAGCCAGCCATAGGGAAGTGAACGCTGAAAGGAGACGGAGTGATAGTCATGCTGGGAGAAGACCGGGACTTTGATTTTTCTTTTTTAGATTTTATGTATGTATTTGAGAGAGTGATTGAGAGAGCACAAGCTGGGGGAGCAGCAGAGGGAGAGGGAGAAGCTGAGCAGGGAGCCTAACCTGGGGCTCGATCCCAGGACCTCCAGTTCATGACCTTAGCCAAAGACAGACCATAATCAACTGAGCCATCCAGGCTCCCCGGGTCTTTGATTAAAGAACAAAAGCGCGGAGGGATGTGGTGTTTGTGGTGGAGCAAAGTTCAAGACCCTTCTGTGGCTTTCACCACATTGGAAAACTCTGGTGAGTTAATGAAGCTCTGAGGGCCCCACTCTCTCTGTATTCTGCATGTGTAGAAATTAAAATACCAACTCAGTGCATAGGATCAGAGAATCCTAACAAAATTTCCAGTGTTGAAGGGATGGATCGCATACTTTATCATGTAGGTGTGTACGTGTAAATACCACACAGCACGTACTTCCTTTATAGGAGAATTGTATTGAAACAATCAGCATCTTCAATTCTTACCCGTATCTGTTTGCCTTCTCATCAATCAACTCAATATCCACATTTCCTTCAGGTCCCAGAAACTGATAACTATGACAAGCTGGTGTAACTCCAGAAAAGAGTTTAGGAGCCTCGAGGGGCACTAGTGTCCTCTCTTCCAAGCAAGTCTCGTCTGAAAAATACACATTGTACATATTAGATGTGGATTTGTTGGAAAAGGCATGGCCTAAACGTGCCACCTTTAGGTGGCTGAGCCCTGAGCCACCCAGGCACCCCAAGTTACTAGCTTTTAAAACCAGTACCTTTTAATAAAGACAACTGGACCAATCATCTATCATAGGATTTTGAGACCCATTAAAACAAAAGTTTAACGAGAAATAAGTAAATAAATAAGCTTTCATTTAAATTAAATTAATTTTCAGTTCCTCAGCTGTACTATTCACTTTTCAAGTGCTTAATACCTACATGTGTCAAATGGCTACCATATTGACTGATGGAGAAGAGAACATATCCATCATCACAGAAAGTTCTACTGGACAGTCCATTAGACTCTCAAAAAGAGATGACTTGGACAAAGTAGTTTCTTTTTTTTTAAGATTTTATTTATTTATTAGTTAGAGAGAGCGAGTGAGCGAGCACAGGCAGACAGAGAGGCAGGCAGAGGCAGAGGGAGAAGCAGGCTCCCTGCTGAGAAAGGAGCCCGATGTGGGACTCGATCCCAGGACGCTGGGATCATGACCTGAGCCGAAGGCAGCTGCTTAACCAACTGAGCCACCCAGGCTTCCCGACAAAGTGGTTTCTTAACCAGATATATGAAGAGTAGAACCAAGAGGACCTCTTAGATCAAATGTGGCTTGACCATTGTATGTCTTCTCCTAACACCAGTGTCCAAAGTGGTCACACTTCACTTCTTTTGTTTAAGTTGCCCTGACTGGGCGTGTGTTGCTTCAGCTGGCAGTAGTACAAGGAGCAGAGGCAGCAGGGAACTGGGCTCCCATCTGTGTTCAGGAGATGACTGCTGGGATTTCTGAATCTGGTGGGCATCATGGCCAAGGAGATACGAGGGGCTATACCTGAGGGTAAGTTAGATGCACGCGACCCACTCTGAGTCCTTTATGGTGCAGTCTGTTCACTACCAACAGCATGCACTGAGCATATTTGCCCCAAGTTGCTAAATGCAGACAGTGCTTAGAGAAGAATGTTCCAAATGAGTTTGCAAAACTTACTGCAGAAAATTCACAGAAACAAGAAGCTGGACTTAGTGAGGGTCAAGGCACAGCAGGGGAAGAGGGAGAGAAGAAAAAGCAGATGAGAGGTGGAAGGGGTCAAATAAAGTAAAAAAGGAAGACAATACCACAAAACATTAGGATTGACAAAATTCCCGGAGTGGAAAAAGAAATACGTAACAGGAGTTGTGGCCTTGCGACTCTCAAAATTGATCTTAAAGAAGCTCAGAGAGGGGCACCTGGGTGGCTCGGTCAGTTACCTGTCTGACTCAATTTCAGCTCAGGTCATGATCTCAAGGTCGTGAGATGAAACCCCAAGTTCAGCTCCATGATCATCTCAGAGTCTGCGTGAGATTCTCTCTCTCCCTCTCCCTGTGCCCCTCACCCACTTATTCTCTCTCTCTCACTCTCTCTCTCTCTCTCTCTCACACACACACACACACACACACAAATAAATAAATAAAAGCTAAATTTTTTTTTTTAATGAAACAAATACTTTTTTTTCTTTTTCCTCAAAAATTCTCCTGTGGTGCCTCAGTTAAGGAGAGGATGAAATCATCATTTTGGGAAGCAATTAGAGATGACATACTTATGTCATTCAGGAAAAATGAACAGAGGTAGTTGATGATGGCATTGAAGACCTTGAAGCAAAGAAGTGACTTTTGGAAAATTTGTCTATATTTCATGGTCAGAACCGAGAGTTGATATGGCCAAAAGGAAAGAGGGCTTTAAAAAAAAAAATACATGTGGGACGCCTGGGTGGCTCAGTTGGTTAAGCAGCTGCCTTCGGCTCCGGTCATGAGTCCCACATCGGGCTCCTTGCTCAGTGGGGAGCCTGCTTCTCCCTCTGCCTCTGCCTGCCACTCTGTCTGCCTGTGCTTGCTCCCGCTCTCTCTCTCT
Organism: Taxidea taxus jeffersonii; assembly: GCA_003697995.1. Lineage (NCBI taxonomy): Eukaryota > Metazoa > Chordata > Mammalia > Carnivora > Mustelidae > Taxidea > Taxidea taxus. The sequence continues at coordinate 42,844 of RCUC01001331.1, read as the reverse complement.
GACAAATAAATTAATAAAATCTTTTAAAAAAAATAAATAGGGTGCCTGGGTGGCTCAGTGGGTTAGAGCCTCTGCCTTCGGCTCAGGTCATGATCCCAGGGTCCTGAGATCGAGCCACGCATCGGGCTCTCTGCTCAGCGGGGAGCCTGCTTCCCCCTCTCTCCGTCTCTGCTTGCCTCTCTGCCTACTTGTGGTCTCTGTCTGTCAAATAAATAAAATCTTTTAAAAAATAATAAATAAAATTAAATAAATAAATAAATAAAAATTAAAAATAAAAAAATACATGTTTAGGGTGCCTGGGTGGCTCAGTGGGTTAAGCCACCACCTTTGGCTCAGATCATGATCTCAGGGTCCTGGGATCGAGTCCTGAATCAGGCTCTCTGTTCAGCAGGGAGCTTGCTTCCCCCTTGCTCTCTCTGCCTGCCTCTCTGCCTACTGTGATGTTTCTCTCTGTCAAATAATAAATAAAGTCTTTTAAAAAATAAATAAAATAAACTATTTTTAAAATCTTGGCTGTATTGGGGAGGGAGCTAAGGAGGGCCTCTTACCTTTAAAGGAATAAAAATTATAATGACAGCTAAATTCCCAATAAAAAGATCAGACCACAGAGGAAGTACAGAGTGATGTCTTGAAAGTGCAAAGGAGAAAGTACCAACCCAGGATTCTATATCCAGTAAAAATATCCCTAAAATTAAAAATGAAATGGGCCATTTTGAGGCAAAAATTTTAGAAAATTTATCACCGGCTGCCTTACACTAAGGGGAAAAAAAGAAAAAAAAAAAGAATGCAGATGGAAACAAAGATGCAGAAAGGACCAAAGACACAAAGAGAAGAATAAATATCAAGGGAAATTTAAATTAATGTTGGTTGTATAAAACAACAAGGATAGCATCATATAAGATTTAAAATGCAAACTGTTCCAGGGACGCCTGGGTGGCTCAGTTGGTTAAGTGGCTTCCTTTGGCTCAGGTCATGATCCCAGCGTCCTGGGATCGAGTCCCACATTGGGCTCCTTGCTTGGCAGGGAGCCTGCTTCTCCCTCTCCCTCTGCCTGCCTCTCTGCCTACTTGTGATCTCTGTCAAATAAATAAATAAAATCTTTTTAAAAATTAAATAAAAAAGCCAGACACGAAAGGACAAGTATTATATGATTCCGATTCTATGAGGTACTTAGAATTGCCGAAGTCATAGAGACAGAAGGCAGATTAGAGGTTATTAGGGGCTGGAGGGAAAAGGAAATGGGGAGCATGCAGTACAATTGTGCTAAGTTCGGACACCTCGGTGGCTCAGTCGGTTAAGCGTCTGCCTCCAGTTCCAGTCATGATTCCAGGGTCCTGGGATGGAGTCCTGCATCTGGTTCCTTGCTCCTCGGGGAGCCTGCTTCTCCCTCTACCTGTCGCTCTCCCTGCTTGTGCTTGTGCTTCCTCTCTCTCTCTCTCTCTCTCTCTCTCTCTCTGGCATATTAAGTGAATAAAATATTTTTTTTAAATAAAAAGTAAAATAAAATTGTGCTAAGTGCCTTCTGTGACCCTCTCAAGTGACCTCAAAGAAGAATCAAAACCAGAAAAATAAGCAACAGTTAAACAGAGGCATGCAAGCAACACTTTTTTTTAAATTTTTTTTATTTATTTATTTGACAGACAGAGACCACAAGTAGACAGAGAGGCAGGCAGAGAGATGAAGGGAAGCAGGCTCCCCGCTGAGCAGAAAGCCCGATGTGGGGTTTGATCCCAGGACCCTGGAATCATGACCTGAGCCGAAGGCAGAGGCTTTAACCACTGAGCCACCCAGGTGCCCCGCAAGCCACACTTTTAAACAATCAGATAAAAAACATAATGTACTGAGATGACCTGAGGGTCTTTCTCGTGTCTCAGTGGAAATCGGTAAACCTTAATTTTAACAACCGTAACTAGTTATACCTTGTGATGCTCAACCACTTAGAGAAATGCTTGCAAGAAGATACCCCTCTCCCTTCTGTAGATATAATCCCCGGCAGCTAACAAGCTTTGGAGGACCTCTTCAGAGCAATCGGAAAGACTCCTTCCCAGGCTATGGTGAATAAAGGTCGGTTTTCTTGCAATTGGCAGGATTTAGTGTTTAATCGTTCCAGATGTTTCGTTTGGAAAGAGAAAAACATTCTGCAGTCAGATAGGGGGGGATGATTGCCCATCCGCGCAAATGGGCTTAATGCCACTGAACTGGACCCTTAAAATAGTGCAAGGGTTCATGTCTGTTATGTATATTTCATCACAACAAAAACTGATCATAGTGTAGGTGGGGGTGGAGAGACACAGATGAAGAGACCAGGCACAGAGGATTCTTAGGACAGGAACAATACTCTGAATACTATGAATTTACAGTGGATGGGCACGTGTCATTTCACATTTGTCCAAATCCATAGAGTGTGCACCGTGGAGAGTGAACCCGAAGGCAAACTATGAGCTTTGGCTGATTACTGTGTGTAAGTTCATCTCTGGTTTAAAAAAAAAAAAAAAAAGGCATCCTGGCGAGTAATGTTGATAAGGAAGGAGACCATGTTTGGGGCCAGGGAGATAGGGGAAATCTCTGTACCGCCTAAGTTTTATTGTAAACCTAATACTGCTTTAAAAATAATGAAGTATTTTTCAGGGGCGCCTGGGTGGCTCAGTGGGTTAAGCCTCTGCCTTCCGCTCAGGTCAAGATCTCCGGGTCCTGGAATCGAGCCCCGCGTCGGGCTCTCTGCTCAGCGGGGAGCCTGCTTCCTCCCCTCTCTCTGCCTGCCTTTCTGCCTACTTGCGATCTCTCTCTCTGTCAAATAAATAAAATCTTAAAAAAAAAAACAATAAAATTTAAAAAAAATAATGAAGTATTTTTTAAAAAACGAGTTTAGGGGGTACCCAGCTGGCTCAGTCAGAGGAGCGCGTGGGACTGTTGATCTCTCTTGATCCGGAGGGGAGGGAGGTTTGTGAATTCGAGCCCCACCTTGGGCGTAGAGATTATTTTTTGAAAAACGAGTTTAGGTATATATCAGTATTAGACGATGAAAGCTTTAGGGTAGAATGGCATGACTAGAAATGAGACATTTAAGACAAATTTAACTGATTTAGTGGACTTTTGGTGGCTCCCTGCCCTTCTTTCCTAGAGTGTCAGAGGAACGGGCTGGGCCGGCCTCGGTCTTTGGGGGAGGGGCGGAGGACGAGGAGGGGAGGTGACGGGGGGGGGGGCGGGGGACGGGCATGTAAATCAGGTCTTGTCGGGGCCCATCCAGAGTAAATTCTCCAACGCTCTATTCCACGGAAGCGTTTCGCAGGGCGCCTGAAGATCGCGTGACTCCGGATCCAGGCGTTTTGACAGCAGCGAGGGGAGCTGGTACTCAGCTTTTTTCTTTCGCTGGAATTTGGGACCGGAGGTCGCTCCTGCTCCTGCCGGAGGGTCGCTGGTTCAATCCCAGTAACGGTCAGAATAGTACTTTCGGAGGAATCGTATTTTCCTGCAAACCTTGCAGGTCATCCGTCAGCCGGCGCTCACCGGGTGGGTAAGGTTGCAAAAGGAAAAGAGGGGTGGAGGGCCTAAGAGGGAAACCGGGGACCCTTCCCCCAGATGGTGTCCTTTTCCAGCGCTGAGAAATCCTCCTTTCTCTGGGAAGTGGTTCTCATTTCCGGGCGCTCCCAAGGACCAGAAGTGGCTGGGGAGAAAGTTCTGCGGGACCCTGGGGCGGGGGAGTCCCATGGCCCGGCAGGGGTGCAGGTCCCGGGATCCCCCTCCTGCGGCTCCTCCTCCCCCCGCCCCTACCCAATCCCTCAAACCATCCATTTTGAGGAGGGGGTCCAGAAGCAGGTACGAAGGGCCTGGGCAGGAAGAGTCTGTGTCGTCGATCCTTCCTGGGGGGCCTGTTGTTTTATTTTGTTTGTTTCTTTAGTTATTTTTACAGTCCCATTCCTCCGGTCCGCAGCCCCGCAAACCCTCTGCCTGGTACAGGGAACGAGCCCTTGGGCGGCGCGGCCCGCAGGCGAGTCCCGAAGCCGGTGTTGCTGAGATGGTGAGTATGCGCGGTTGTTGCGGAGTCCACACTGCTGGGGGAACCGGGTCGGGTTCCGGGGAGTCGGAGCCGCTGTCCGGAGAAGCCTGATTCTCTCCGTCCGGGAGGAGGGAGGAGGCCGAGAGTGGCCCACGCGTCGAGCCCTAAATGCGCCTTTCACCTTGCCCCAGGGGGCATTCCCTGGCCGGAGCAGGGGGACACCCCTGCCGCGGAGGTAGGGCTGCAGCGGGGCGGGGGGGTGGGGGGGTGCTGTTTGGATCCCTGTAAGTCTTGGAGTCCATTGTGATTAGGGCGAGCTGAAAAATTCTTGGCACAGTCAGATCGAGGGGATGGCCACTGGGGTTCTCTTCTGGGGAAAGGGTTGCCGGATTTGAGTAGGGTCCCAGCGCACGCTCTTCCTTTTTGGGGAACTGAGGTCTCGGTAGAGGACATTTATAAAAGGCCAAGGTGAAAGGAGTTCCAGGGGAGTGGTCAGGATCAACCCCCCTGGTCTCAACAAGTTGCGACCTGCTTGTCTTCACCGACTCCAGGAGGGTCTGTTTCCTGGGAAGCTCCGGGCAGCGGTGGGAACGTGTTTCATCTGCCCGATGTGGATGTTTTCCTTCTGCCTGCTTACCTGAGCCCACCCAGAACTATGAATTCTCTTTTGGTTTTTGTTTTTTGCTTTTCCCACTGTTCCAAACCCCAAGGTGTCTGAGATCACCAGGGACTCACCCGGAGCCCCAGTTATATGGGTTTGTTGCAAGGACAGAGAGACAGAGATCCACCCCAGAGAGGAACCTTGCAAACGAAGGGATGGAGGCATTCGTTCCTTACAGGATTGGGAGGTGCGGGGGAGGGGGGGGCGGGAAGGGGGTGGGAGGAAGGGGGGAGGGTGGAATTCAGGATAAATGTAACTGCATGCTGGCTTAGATAGGCTCAGGCTGAACTGCGTGCAAGGGAATGATCTGGACCGGACTGTCCCTTGGAAACTACAAGGTCACCTAGAGGTGGAATGTTGTGTCCCAAACCCCTTATCTGAAGGTCTGCCCAGAGTTGCAGCTGGAGGCTGCCTCCCGGTCCTAGTGACTCAGGACTCCCCCCAGGCAAGAGTGGGATGTTCTTTTCTTACTGATAGGATGTCAAACAGCAGCATTTTTGAGGGCTATGATTTTTAGGGAACAAAGTTTATCAGTGAGTTAGCAAACAAGTAAGGGGGGTGGGTGGGGAAGAGTCCTTGTGACTTTGCTGCTGGTTTCCTCCGGGTCTGATCTCTTCACCTGATGAGTGGTAGGGCGGGTTTGCAGCCTTGCGTTCACAGTGGCCGGGGCTGCCTGTAATCTCCAGTTTGCCCCAACACTTAACTTTGTCGTACTGAGGGTCGAGTTTCTGTTTGTTTTGTGAAAACCCGAGTTCGCCTGAACCCCAGAGTAGTGAATGCAAGGGGTTCTTGGGGACCCCACATAAATGTTTGACATTTTGAAGCCATAGTAGGATGGATGTCTATTTCTTAAGAAATGGATTCGGTATATATTTTTTAAAGATTTTCTTTCTTTATTTGTGGGAGAGATTGAGAGAGACAGAGAGAGCACAAGCAGAGGGAGCAACAGAGGCAGAGGGAGAAGCAGCCCCCACCCACCCAGCAGGGAGTCCGGATGCGGGGTTCCAGGACCCAGGATCATGACCTGAGCCAAAAGTCAGCCACTTAACTGAGCCAGCCACGTGCCCCAGAATCAGTGTATTTAAGAATATGTGGGTACTCCAGTTCTGACTGGGAGAACACTCTGACATCTGGCACATTGTTTGCACCCCTAGGGAATTTTGAAATATGAAAGCCATTAATTAAATCTCTCCAGTAGAAGGAATTTTTATTTTAGTTGGAAAAGATGACTTCAAGTTTAAAAAAAAAAAAAAGCCAACTTCATCAATTGCATTGTAAATTATTTAATTGTAGGTTGTGTTTTGCTTGATAATGTATTTCTGGAATATGTAATAGATCAGTGTGTTTAAAAAATTGCAGGTTGGTTGGGGTAGACCTTGAAGGCTTCCTCCATCTGCCTTGGTTCGCTCTGTTCGAGACTCCTGGCTGCCCAGAAGCAGCCACTTTTGTAGATCCTTGCCTGTCTTTTCAGGGTTCCTTATTTTTCCTTTAATTCATGAAAATGAGAAAATGAGCTCATTGTGCACTCTTCTGCAGCTAGTGTTACAGATTTAAAAAGGCTCAAGTGACCGAATGTAGTATGGGAGTCTTCAGAGATCGACAAGGGTAATTGATTCTATAAAAACATTACTGCTGGGGTGCCTTGGGTGGCTCAGTGGGTTAAGCCTCTGCCTTCGGCTCGGGTCATGATCCCAGGGTTCTGGGATCAAGCCCCGCATCGGGCTCTCTGCTCAGCGGGGAGCCTGCTTCCTCCTCTCTCTCTGCCTGCCTCTCTACCTACTTGTGATCTCTCTTCCTCCATGTCAAATAAATAAATAAAATTGTTAAAAAATTTTTTTAAAAAAAGATTCTCTTAAAAAAAAACATTACTGCTAGTGTTTCTCAGCGTGGTAATGTTGTGGCCACATTTTATTTTATTATTTTTTAAGATTTTTATTTATTTATTTATTTATTTATTTATTTATTTATTTATTTATTTGACAGAGGGAGAGAGAGATCACAAGCAGGCAGAGAGACAGGCAGAGGGAGAAGCAGGCTCCCCGCCGAGCAGAGAACCTGATGTGGGCCAGATCCCAGGACCCTGAGATCATGACCCAAGCCGAAGGCAGAGGCTCAACCCACTGAGCCACCCAGCTGCCCTTGCGGCCACATTTTTAAAGATGCCTTATGCTTTAGAGATAGGAAATGCACGTATTTAAGGATGCAATGCTATGATAGCTGGTTTTGTTGACAATAATGCAATAGGAGAAGGGCAGTGAAGGGGAATGGGAAGAGGTGGTGATGTGTGGAAACAGGCGGATGGTGGGTGAGGGCTTGTTTGCATTTCGTTTTCCCTGTGTTATGCATGTTCACACTTTCCATGATTTAATAGCAAATGGTTAGACAGATCTTTGCACTGCTAAGCTTTTTTTCCCTCTATTTAAAGATTTTAAGCAATCTCTACACCCAACGTGGGGCTCCAACCCACAACCCCAAGATCAAGAGTCACACATTCCCCTGATTGAGCCACCCAGGTGCCCCCTCATGGTACCTCTTTCACATCTTCAAACCTCCTTCTTTCCAAATCTTGTCCCATTCACAGGTCCTGGGGGTTAGGACATTGGCATATCTTGGGAAGGGATGCATTTCAACTCATAACAGTGCCCCCAAATGGGTGTGTTGTTCTAGGACACTGTGACCTTCATAGACGTGGCCGTGAATTTCACCAGGGAGGAGTGGGCCCTCTTGGACTCTGGGCAGAGAATTCTCTATAGAGACGTGATGTTGGAAAACTGCAGGAACCTGGCCTCTCTGGGTGAGCATCTTACCCTCCCAGACACATTCGCAGCCAGGACAAATGCGAGTCAGAACCCCTCCTGGGTTCCCAGAGCTGTGCTGAGAAATGGGGTGGGAATTGCTGAATAACATGGGCTCTGTCTTAGTCTGTTAGGGAGGGCTGCTATGACAGAACACCATGGCTTGGGTGACTTACACACAAAACACTTCTCTCACATTCTGGAGGCTGGAAAGTTCCAGGTCAAGGAGCCAGCATGTTCGTTCCCAGTGCCGTCTCTCTCCCTGGTTTGCAGATGGCCACCTTCTTATTGTGTCCTCACATGGTGGAGAGACAGTGAGCCCCATTCCCCGGCTCTTGTAAGGACACTAGTCCCATCATGAGGGCCCCACTGTCCTCGCTCATCTCAACCCCATTAGCTCCCAGAGGTCCCACCTGCAAATACCATCCCATGGGGGGTAGTTAGAGCTTCAACATAGGGTTTTGTAGGAGACACAAATTCAGTCCATGACAGACTCTTTGTCCCATTCTTGCCCACATGGCATTCCTGACTACGGTCTTAATCCCCACAGAACTCATCGTCACCACGGTCAAGCTCCTGATACAGCCCAAATCCCTGATGTCTTTCTGCTTCGCTTGCTTGGTCTTCCTTCCCATTCACATCCCCCTCACTTATGCCAAGTGAATGTTTGAAAAGAAACAGACATGGGTGTTTGCCTGTTTTAGCATCTCCAACCCACCTTAACTGTCAACAAAGAACTTAACTTTTATGTCCCTTTATTTCAGATTTGGTGACGCAATATCAAACCAAAAACTCAACCCCTCAGCCAGACATTCTTGCTAAAAAGACACCTGTTGAAGCAAACAGAGTGTGCACCGTGAGCCACACTTCCCGGCCGTCTCCATTGGGAGAAGACTGGAAATGCCACAAAACAGATGAACCACCCACACAAATGGAGCAAAAGTTGAAGCGAGTTGCCACTGTACACAAAAAGGATGAGTCTCCACTTAGAATCCATGATTCTCATGATATGAGGAACGAATCTCTACCTAGCTCATGGAGAGATTCTACAGGAAACCATATCCAGAAACATGGCTCAGATATTCTGAAACAAAATCCTGTCCTAACCAGTCATCAAAAGATCTACAGAAACAACAAAAATGATAGAGTCTTGCAGCAGAGTATTGAAACGACCCCATCTGTAAGACATCAGATGGAGCCAGAGTTCAAAATATGGACTGACCATCAGAACAATGTGTTTCAGACACATAATAATATCTGCAGGGGGGTGGACATCCATGAATGGGATCCATTTGGAAAAACCTTTGAGGAAGATATTTCCCTTAGGTTATGCAAGACTCCAATGAAAGAGAAGACTTATGAGTCTAATCCATGTGAAAACACCTTCCAAAATACCTCGACCCATGATGTGCAGAGGCAGCCCTATAAGGCAGAGGCAAATCATGAGAAGAATCAAGATGAGAAAACCTCTGTCCACAATGCAAACTCTGACTCACACAGGAAGACTAAGACCAGAGGGGGGAGATATAGATGTCAAGATTGTAGGAAAAGTTACGTGCATCTGTCATTCCTTATGAGACACATGGAAATTCACACCGGAGAGAAACCTCATGAATGCAAGACGTGTGGGAAAGCCTTTAGATATACCTTACACCTTAACAAACACCTAAATAGGCACATTAGGAAGAAGTCCTATAAGTGTGAGGAATGTGGGAAAGGCTTCACCAATTCTCACAGATTTAAAAACCATTTGAAAACTCACCATTGAGGGATGCCTGGTCAGCTCAGTGGGGATTGCATGTGACTCTTGATCTCCGGGTTGTGAGTCTCAGCCCCACGTCGGGTGTAGAGATTGCTTAAATAAATAAATGAGTTTTAAAAATAAATAGATAAAAATAAAAATTCACAGCTGAGGGGTCCTGTGAATGAAAGGAATGTGAGAAAAGCTTCATTAATTTTCTCAAAATATCAAGCACATAAGGACATGTTAAGGGAACTCAAGTCTTCCCTGAAGGATGAAAATATGAGAATTCACACATTTACATACTCACATCTTGTGAAAGTAAGGTCTAGAAAGATTTTACACCTTCCAGCTTTATGATTTTTTCATTTTTTATTAACTAGTAATATTTTTTAAGTAGACTCCGTGCCCACCATGGAGCCCAACATGGGGCTTGAACTCACACCCTGAGATCAAGACCTGAGCTGAGATCAAGAGTCCCATGCTTAACGGACTGAGCCACCCAGGTGCCCCCTTGTTTCATCTTCAGTAGACATTTGTTCTCACATTGGAGAGAAATGCCATGAATCTAAGGAATGTGGAAAAGCCTTTAACGTTGTCTCAACATAATCCCAATATAATCCCCGTAAGAACTCACACTGCAGAGTAAGGAATGTGGGAAAGACCCCTTTGAACACTTATTCCTTAAGTTATAGCCAGAGAGGTACTGTGATTGTAATAGATAGAAGAAAGCTATGTAAGATGAATACATAGTTGGAGAGAAACACAGTAAATGTTAAGATTGCTGCTGTTACATCGTCTCATCCTTCAACTGGGACCAAAATTTGTGATTCTCCAGTTTTTCTTCTCTAATAAAATCCTATAAGATGAAAATCTCCCTATGTGCCCTTGCAGTTCTGCCATGTGAATTTCAGTACGTAGCAGATTTGTTAGAATTTACATCCAGATGGTCTCTCCAACATGAACATCTGTTTAAACCTCATTTAATTCAGATTGGGGTGTAGTGTGCTCCATGATAAGGCTTTTTGTGGTCAGTTGGCTTTTACTGGTCATGATTTGACTGCTTTATGGTCAAAGAATGTGGTCTTTATGATACTGATGTGAGACACATGTTCTGATGATCGTTTCAATCTCCTGGGGCTAATTCTGTCAATTATCTGACCATATTAACTTTTCTCATCCTCTTTACTAAAGGTACATAGACTTGTTTTTCCAGAGTTAGCACTGTTGAAAGTTTTTAAATGCATTTTCTACTTTTTCTCATAACTGATGGTAGGTAGAGCTTACGTCTTTGACAGAATTCGCTGGCTTGGATGCCTAGAAAGCTGTTGGAAAGAGGAGAGTGTTTGTCCTTCTTTTTCTCTTAACTAAGTTCCCTTTGCTCTCTTTCCCAGTTACTCTCTGGAAATTGGATGAAGTTCACTGAATTAGCACAAGCAACTTTAGGATCATAGGGATGAAGGTCATAGCCTCAATGACACAACCCTCAAAACACAAGAGTCCTCACTCCCCTGTAGCGTGTTTTTGGGTGTCTGTGGCTGCAACCGACTTCATTTCTAAACTTATTATGTGAGGTGATCCCCTCGTTCAAGTAAGAAGCATTTTATAACTCAAGAATTAAATGATAAAACTAGTGTAGGGCCGGTGTTTTTTCAACTGCCTCTTGTGTGTTTCAAAACACTGAATTTCGTATTGAGTGGGATCAGGGTCCAGCACATGTCTCATTGGTCAAGCTCCTTGAGTGTTTTACATTCTCTTACAAATAAAATTTTTGACTCTTGGTCCGTCTTTTACTGAGCAAGCTTGTCATATAATATCCCACTAGAGAAGTAGATTATCAAAGTCTTAACAGCTTTATCAATTCTTGCTTAATGTATTTGTAGACAATGTTATTAGATGCATAGGAGTTTAGCCATTTTCTTTCTTATGTGAGTTTTCTGTTTAATCTATGTTTGTTTATCATCACTCCACAAATAAATGCTTATCATCTTCCTTTCGTAACTGAGGAAACTGAAGCACAGAAGGTAAGGGAACTTTCTGATGTAAACAGCTTCTTTTGAGTTTCAAAGCAGGTGTTTTCATTGTCAAGGTCAGGGTTTAGTGTCTGTATTAGTTTCCTGTTGCTGCTGTTATAAGTTATCACAAATATAGTGGCTTTAAACAACCTGAATTTATCATCTCACATTTCTGGCAGTCAGAAGTCCAAAATGGGCCTCACTAGGCTAAAATCAACATGTCCATTGTGCTATCTTCTTTCCTGAAGCTCTAGGGAAAATTCATGTTCTTGCCTTCTCCAGCTTTTAGAGGCGACCTGCATTCCTCGACTCATGGCCCTTTCCCCTTCTTCAAAACCAGCAACGGTGGTTGAATTCTCACATCACATTCCTCTGACGCTGATGCTTCTGTAAGAGTCCTTCCTCTTCCATTTAGAAGGACCTTTTGACTACATCAGATCCATCCAAATAGCCCAAGATCATCTCCCATCTCAGGCTCAGCTGATTAGCAACTTTAATTCCATCTGTAAACATACAGTTAAAAGTCAATAAAAAGGCTCCTGGGTGGCTCAGTTGGTTAGGCAACTGCCTTCGCCTCGGGTCATAGTCCTGGAGTCCTGGGATTGAGTCCCGCATCAGGCTCTCTGCTCGGTGGGGAGTCTGCTTTTCCCTCTGACCTCTCCCCTCTCAAGCTTCCTCTCCCTCATTCTCTCTCAAAGTAATAAATAAAATCTTTTTAAAAAGTCAATAAAGAGATCAGCACATACCATCCAGGCCCATCACAATTTATCAAATGTCCTATAATATAGGTCTGTACCTACACGTGTTACTTGCAAGCCCCAAGTGGACACTACTTTATTGTCCATATAAGTATATATTCCCTTGTTCATCTTTATGTTACTGCCTTTGTATAAGTCCCCGAATACATTTTCTGACTTTTATACTACATAAAACGGCATCACAGTGAATATTTCTTTGTGTTCTGCTTTTTTCAGAGAAAGAAAGATTTTTTAAAATATTTTATTTTTTTTTTTTTTGACAGAGATACACAGCGAGAGAGGGAACACAAGCAAGGGAAGTGGGAGAGGGAGAAGCAGGCTTCCCACCGAGGAGGGAGCCCCATGGGGGCTCCATCCCAGGATCCCGGGATCAGGACCTGAACCAAAGGCAGATGCTTAACGACTCAGCCACCCAGGTGTCCCCAGAGAAAGAAAGATTAACTCAGATGGTTGGTTCTTTTATTTTCACTTCCCCATCGGTTTTTAGTTAAATTCATCAAAGAGACCTTTGTTTGTGTATCTCATTGTAAATAGTATAAACATTGTTGCTAAAACCAATTTTGATAAGTCTCTGGATGGGTTCCTCTTGCAATAGAACTGCTGGGCTGTACAATCTGCATAAGTTCAACAGGAAGGTGTTTTAGGGAGCACCAGGGGGCTTAGTCTGTTCGGTGTGGGACTCTTGATCTCAGCTCAAGTCTTGATTTCAGGGTCATGAGTTCAAGCCCAGCACTAGGCTCCAGGCTTGGTGTGGAGCCTACTTAAAAAAAAAAAAAGGTATTTTAGACTGGACAGTATTGTATGATTCCTTTATATGGACTTTCCAGGAGAAGCCAATCTAGAGACAAGAGGGCAGATCAATGGTTGCCTGGGGTTGTAGGTAGGACAGGAAATTCACTGTAGGCAGCCAAGACGGAACCTTTGGGGATGGTGGAAATGATCTAACACTGGACTGTGGTGACAATTGCACAACTCTGTAAGTTTGTGAAAAATCACTGAATATTCACAGTGGATGACTTTTCCAGCCGGTAAATTATGCCTGAATGAACCCCTGAAGGCAGGAAAGGAGGAAGGAGGGTAAAAGACATCCCAGGTCTTGGGTGTCCACAGCTGCCTGACGTCCAAAAGCTCTGCTAAGTTCAGCTTTGGGGGTTTGGGGAGGAGCTGGGGTCAGGGGACGCCGCCTGTGGATGAGAGCACTGTCGTGCTTGGCCTGCTCCGTGCAGCCCCGCCATCTGCCTTTTTGGATCACTGTTTTGTCCACCAATCTGGGTGCATTTAGGCCCCCCTCCCCATCCGCCCAGACCATGACGAGGGAGCGCCTCGTAGAGGAAAAGGACTCTGCCTGGGAGTCAGGATCCCTGGACTCCACTCCAAGGAGTGGCGGGCAGGGAGGGATGAATGAAGCTTTGGGATTCCTTCCGCGGCCCCGTGCCTTCCTACAGGTGCAACATGGGAATTTGTAACCGTTGGTTTAAAAAACATGCCAAGCCCCTTCTAAATGATTTACAAATATTAACTACTTTCATGCCCACGACAGCGCTGTGCCGTGGGCACTATTTTCCGTTCCATAGCAGAGAAAACAGGCACAGAGAGGCTAAGCAAGCTGCCCAAGGTCATACAGCCATCTAGGGGCGCGATGGGATTCCACCCTGGGCTGTCCTGCACCACACTGGTCTCTAAGCCCTAGGTGGGGAGGCGTCCCTGTACTGGCGGGGTCGTGACTGTGGGTTCTCGTCTGTCCTCCCCACCGGGACGCAAACTCTGGGAGCGGCGACTTGTCCAGCGCACAGCGGGAGGTATGGATGATCATTGCAAAATGAACGGAGATGTAGGACTCATGGTGGCCGCATCCCTTCTTGACCCCCGAGCCCTCCTGCCGCGCTCCGCTCGGGGAGCTGAACTCCTGACCAGGGTCTCCAGCTCGGGCAAACTGGATCCTCTGGGCGAAGCGGGACCAAGTGGAAACCCGGGCCCTGACTGTGGGACGGAGCAGAACCCGCTCGCGACGGGGCACGCGCGCCACCTGGCGGCCGAGTCCCGCCAACACAGCGCCGCGGGGAGACCGGGAAGGTTTGCTCCGGGCGAGGTGGGATCACGTCGGAAAGGGAGATGCTCCCGCGAGTGCTCCCGGCGGGGGTCTGGAAATCAGTGCGAGGCTGGGGGCCGTCTCCCGGCGGCTTCCAGTCTTTTCTCACCATGATGCACAGTAAGAAATCATTCCACATTAACAGAGCTTCAGGAAATAACCCCGTACGGTATGATTTTTTTTTAAGATTTTATTTATTTACTTGACACACAGAGATCACAAGCAGGCGGAGAGGCAGGCAGAGAGAGAGAGAGGGGAGGAAGCAGGCTCCCCGCTGAGCAGAAAGCCCGATGCGGGGCTCGATCCCGATCCCGGGACCCCGAGATCATGACCTGAGCCAAAGGCAGAGGCTTTAGCCCACTGAGCCCCCCAGGCGCCCTGATATATCTTCTTTTTTTTTAATTCTACCCTGTTCTTATTCTGAAATTCTTTTTTTTAAGATTTTATTTATTTATTTGAGAGAGAGAGCATGAGAGGAGAGAGGTCAGAGGGAGAAGCAGACTCCCTGCCAAGCAGGGAGCCCGATGTGGGACTCCAGGATCGTGACCCGAGCCGAAGGCAGTGGTCCAACCAACTGAGCCACCCAGGCGCCCCCTTATTCTGAAATTCTTGTCAGATCTCCTTAAATTGATTTACTGACTCTCTAACAGGTCTCCGCGGATAATATAGGAAAGTGTTTTCCACTGTCCTAGATTATCTTCAGGTTTAGTTTGTTTGTTTGTTTGTTTGTTTGTTTAGTTTTATTTATTTATTTATTTATTTCACAGATAGAGACAGGCAGAGAGGCCGGCAGAGAGAGAGGAAGGGAAACAGGCTCCCTGCTGAGCAGAGAGCCCGATGCGGGGCTCGATCCCAGGATCCTGACCCGAGCCGAAGGCAGAGGCTTTAACCCACTGAGCCTCGCAGGCGCCCCATCTTCGGGTTTAGTTTTTCCTGCTGACAAAAGGTTCTGATGGAGAAGGGGCTAAGCACCCAGACCGCCCCCTAGCGGTATTAGTCCACCACCTTGTGCGGTCGCCAGCTCACACTTCAAGAGAAACTGGGCTCAGAGGTGAAGACCCCTGTCCAAGGCCACACAATTGCTGCCTCGCTGACTTCCTGCGTGTAGACTCTACAAACACAAGTAAGCTTTCTCATCAGATCAGGAAGTCTATAGCTTTTTCCTCTTTTCCCATATGCATGACGGGAAATTAAAATCCCATGACTCTGTTGGATTAATTATCTTACAAATAAAACCAGTGAGCCCACGTGGTTAAATGGTACCCGATCCACAAGTAGGAACGAACTTCGGGAATGGCTGAGCGTGGAAGGTGGCGACCCCTGCTGGCTGCCCAGACACACACAGGCTCACCGTGAAGCTTAATTCCGAAACAGGAATTTTCTTTTAAAAATCTGAAAGGGGGAATGGGGTGCCTGGGTGGCTCAGTGGGTTAAAGCCTCTGCCTTCGGCTCGGGTCATGATCTCGGGGTCCTGGGATCGAGCCCTGCATCGGGCTCTTTGCTCAGCAGGGAGCCTGCTTCCTCCTCTCTCTCTGCC
This sequence comes from Taxidea taxus jeffersonii, assembly GCA_003697995.1. NCBI lineage: Eukaryota > Metazoa > Chordata > Mammalia > Carnivora > Mustelidae > Taxidea > Taxidea taxus. The sequence goes on along the minus strand of RCUC01001331.1, from coordinate 27,251 downwards.
TGCCTCTCTGCCTGCTTGCGATCTCTGTGGGTCAAATAAATAAGTAAAATCTTTAAAATAAATAAATAAATAAGTCTGAAAGGCACACCAAACTATTCTACAAAAATTTGAATTAAGAGAGGACATAATTTGTTATTCTTCCTCATATTCTCATTTACTTTTTTTAAAAAAGATTTTATTTATTTATTTGACAGACAGAGATCACAAGTAGGCAGAGAGGCAGGCAGAGAGGGGGGGGGAAGCAGGCTCCTGCTGAGCAGAGAACCCGACATGGGGCTCCATCCCAGGACCCTGATATCATGACCTGAGTTGAAGGCAGAGGCTTAACCCACTGAGCCACCCAGGCGCCCCTACCTTTTTTTTAAAGTAGGCTCCATGCCCAGTGTGGGGCTTGAACTCACCACCCTGAGATTAACAATGGTGTGCTCTTCCGAAGGAGCCAACCAGTCACCCCTCCTAGTCCTTTAAATTTTTCTAAACCGTTTGTTGATTCAAAAAGGAAGGAATATCCTTCCTAGAGTCGTATGACAAACATACCCCTTTACCCTTCAAATGTTTGTGCTTCGGTTAGGAATTTCTTCATAAATTTCCTACCGAAAATTCTGTACCGAGAATTCGCCACCTGTGCGATAAAAGAATGACGGGTACCACCGGCCTCTTAGTCTTGCGGTAAAAATATGCCTTAATGCTTCTGTGCACTGACAGAATTTCACCCGTAGGGAACACACAACTTGTCATTCCGGATTAACCATATTGGAAAGTGCGCACGCAAAAGTTAGAAAGTCCGATTAAAACGTTTTGCTCCTGTAACTGACCCTGCGATGTGTGTGTGTGTGTGTGACAGTAATCTGTGTGATTGCAACATCACTAAACGCCCACAAGTTCAGGGCTATTGCACTGAAATAGGTAGGTGGTAATTCATGTTTCCAAAGGAAAGGTCAAAGCCAACATTAATTGGCACATTTTGGATGGTTACTGAAGCCAAGGCCAAAGTCAGATGCGCCCCAACATTACCCCCTGTTCCCCGCCCATGTGGAGGGCATTTAGAGCTTCCATATAAAGCAGGAATCCACACCTTCTTCTCAAGCTCCGGACCGAGGTCCGAGAGAATCCCCTGCAGCGAAAAGTTCCTTAAAACTTCTGTGATCTAGCAAAGGAGCGAAAATGGGACAGTGCTAGACCTCACTGGCTTGAACCTTAAAAAAAAAAAAATCTAAAGATGGGGTTAACATACGCTAATTTAGGAAAACCCCACTTTTGCTAAAGCTTTCTATGTACCAACTCATTTCTTTGCACAACAAGCCTTTGGGGCGTGTGCTAACATCAACCTATTTTAAGGAGAGTGAGGCGCAGAGTATTACCTTCCTTGATTGGGAGGGTGTTGGTGGATTATATGTCTGGATTTGGTCAGATTAAATTTAGACAGGGAATTCAGCAGGACAGGTCTCCATGGACAAGAGTGACCCACGGTGTTCTAATCCCCTTCCCTCTCAAACCACCCCACAGCAGGAAGAGGATAGTCTGCTTTATCTCTGTGACCCTAGTGTTAGGAAGGTCCTCAAATATTCTTTTCCCTCTCTCCTTCCAGGCAACAGACAGGCTGTATTTCCCACCATCCCTCCTCTTTGAAGTTACACATCGTCCAATGACCTGCTTGGGCCAAAAGATGCGAGAGCAAGTGACATTCAGGCAGAAGCTGTAAGTCACTGAGGCTTTGCCACTTTCTCTTCCCAGCGCCTTAGAACCAGCAACGCTCCGGAGAGATGCTGTTCCCTCAGCCTGAGTCACAAGAAGGATGTGAGGCAGAGCCCTGAGGTGACCCACAAAAGACCAGTAACACTGGCAAGTAATAAGCCATTGTTGCACGAGGCCACTGAGATCTTGGGCTTGTTTGTTACTACAGCATAACCCAGCCTATCCTGACTGATACATCCTAGTCTTCATTAGGGCCTGAAATGTGACGGTCTCAAAAAAAGGGGGGTCAGTCAGTTGAGCATCTGACTCTCAGTTTCAGCTCAGGTCGTGGTCTCGTGGGTTGTGGGATCCAGCCCTGCGTCCAGCTCCCTGTGCGGCAGGGAGTCTGCTTGAAGATACTCTGTCCCTCCCCCGACTCACGCTCTCTTTTTCTCTCTCTAAAATGAATAAATGAATCTTAAATGAATGCATGAATGGGAATAGGGACAAAGTCATAAATTTCTGGGCGGAGGTAAAGGAAACTGCCATGTCTCAAGCTTGCTCACACACGCACACACACGTAACCAGGCTGGAGTCAAAGTCAGGCTCGGACCTTTATTTCCTATGGTCACAGCTCACTCTGACCCTGACATCATTGCTCCAGTTCTTCCCCCCAATGCTCAGTACTGGGGGCTCCCGGGGAGGGTGAGGAAGGAGGAGCTGCAGAGACAGGGACATGAGGTATAAGGAGAGCCTGGAAGACAGACGCAGGAGCAGGGATTAGAGGTGCGGAAGCAGAAACAGGAGGTGGGGGGCAGGGAGGACAGCTGGGGAGGTTAGGGCAGAACTGGGGAGAGGCGAACCCAGGACAGAGATCCGCTGAACGCGAAGCCGGGAGAACAGGAAGTTGGGAGACAGGAAGGGAAAGGCGGGCTGGGAACTGAAAGGGGCCAGGAGACAGAGCTGAGGTCTCACATGGTGAGGCGTGGACAGAAACAGCCGGGGACACGGTGCTGGGCAGGTGCAGACAGACGCGGGGCAAGAGAGACATGGAGAGTCACGGGGAAATCTCGAGGCAGGGCGGTCGAGCCCCGGGCTGGGGTGGGGGGGGCACCCTAGTCTTTGCTGGTGGTGGAGCCCCGGCGGGTGCTAGAAGTGTGGTGGGGGCTGGAGACTTGGCCTCTGCTGGACCCGAGGCCTCCACTCATTTCTGACCCCAGGCCTCTGCTCTCCGCGCCCGCCTGGCTCTCGTGGACACCGCTGGACGCCCCGTACCCAGTGGACCCCAGGTAGTTACTAGAGCTGGAGGTCCTGAAGGTCACATGGCCCCCCATGGAGCCCCGGCTGGAGGGTGGAGCCCCCATGGCGCTGGTGGAACCAAAGGTCACGTGGCCTGCGCTGGAGCTGGGGTCACCAAAGGTGACCCGGCCGACATTGGAGCCGGTGGCACGGCCCCCACTGGACGCCAGTATGCCACTAGTCCTCTGGCTCAGGATGGAGCTGGGCATGACACTGGGGCTCTTGGCGATGCCCACAGGTGAGCCCGAGGAGGCCCGCTGGGTGTCAGAGAAGCTGGGTACGCTGGGCGTGCTCTCCACCTTCCGCACCGTCTCCGCCAGCTCCTTCAGCTGCTGCTCCCGCGCCAGCTCCCGCGCCTCCAGCTGCGGGGGAGGCGAGTCAGCGTCCCAGGAAGGGGGCTGAGGTCCTGCCCCGAGCCCGGCAGGCCCCCATCCTCACCAGCTTTGTCACATGGTTCCGCAGCTCTTCCTTGCTCATCGGGGCGTCCTCTTTGGCCTCAAAGCCTGGGGTGTCCTCCCTAAAGTAGGGGGAAGGCGGGAAGGGAGGACACTCGTAGCCACAAAAGGCCGATAGCTCCCCATTGCTATGGCCAGAGACTGTTCGCCGCGCTCTGGCCGGCACGGGGGCCTTTGGCCTTTCTGGTCTACCTGGGGCCAGCTCAGTCCTCTGGAGCCCCGACTCCTTCGGGTGCTTCCAGAGCACCTACTCCCACTTTCTCCCCAGAGCCACACTCACCCTCTGGTACCCAAGAGCCACCTCCCCAAACCCTCCACCTCATTCTTTGTCCCCTCTGCCCCCACGGAATCGAATTCCGCTGCCCCTCCTTCCTGCCCCATGCCTCACTGGTTGTCAGGGAGCTGGGGTGCGGCCATCTTCTTCGGAAGATCCTCAGGGCTCTGGCCCAGAACCAGGAGGGCGGTGGTAACCAAGCTGGGGGAGCTATAGTTCTGGAAGGCGGATAAACCCGTGGTCAGCTCATCCCCAAGGCCTCAGCTTCCAAGATTTGGGCTCCCTGTCCCCGACTCCCCCCGCCACCAACGGGACCTCCTGCCTCTCCACCTGAAAATCTAGGTAGGCCTGCACGGACAGGAGCTCGACCAGCCGCTTCTCGATGAGGCCCAGGAAGAGGCCAATGTCCCTGTCTCGCATGTGGGTCTTGACCCCCAGGAGGTCTTCGATGACCGTGTTGTCACACTTGGCCCTGGTGAAGAGCTGCTGGATGTCTGAGGTTGTGGGGGGAGGGGACAGGCTGTCACAGACTTGGTAGCCGTCGGGGGGAGGGGGCGCCCCGTCCTCTCTTGCCCTCCAGTCTCCGCTGCCCCATCAGCCAACCAGGCAGCAGGAGAGCGTGGCCGGGGGCCGGGCCACGGGGCGCAGAACCACAGAAGGCAGAAACCCAGGGAGGTCACAGGGAAAGCTGACAAAAGCACTGCCAGCTCTCAAGGCCGCCTTCTTCTTCTTCTTCTTTTTAACTTCATTTTGTTCAGTTAGTCTCAAGGCCTTCTTCACACAGCTCCATCAGAAGCACCCGACTTCCATCCCACCCAGCGACCCCAGAGAGGCACTCACGTGGGTGCTCTACGGGAGAGGTCGGAGGCCAGCCACACACCACCAAGGCTGCCTTCTTTGTTTTTTTCAATATTGGCCCCCACTTGCACCCGGCTGATTAGCCGTGGCCCCTGGCTGGCCCACCGGCCACTGTCATGACCCACCCTTGGCTCTCACAGTTGGCTAGAGTGTGGCCCACCTGTATCTAGTTATTGTTCCAGGCCAACTGACTATTGTTAATAACATTAGAAAGCACCCGTGACCTTGACACAGATCGGCAGCCCATGGCACTGTGTCCCCACCACTTGCCCCCCCCCGGCTGCCTCCCCCTAAGCTCCCGACTCCTATATAGTTTCCCCCTGGGGTCCCTCCCTGAACATCCCCCACAATGCTCACGCTGGGCTCAGGGGCATCCCCAAACCCACTCCTTCTCCCAAGTACCCCTCCCAGGCCAGACCCTGTGCGACCCCCTCAATCACTGCCCATCTGTCTGCCCATCTCTGCGTCCTGTCCCTCCTCTCCATTTTCCTCCTCTTCCAACACCCCTGCCCATGGCCTCTCCTGCTCACAGCCCTCCCATGGCTCCCCAGTGCCCCAGCCCAGCACCTCTTCAGAATCTGCCACCCCCCCTCACACCCTTGCACCCCTTCTCCACACAAAGAGCCTACACTCCTACAGTATCTCCAGGCTTTGGCCCCACCTGCTGGGACCACCCCCGACCCCCAACTTTTCAGTGAAATCCTCATCCTTCAGAATCAGCCTTGGGCACCTGGGTGGCTCAGTGGGCTGAAGCCTCTGCCTTTGGCTCAGGTCATAATCCCAGGGTCCTGGGATCAAGCCCCGCAGGGAGCCTACTTCCCCCTCTCTCTCTCTGCCTGCCTTTCTGCCTACTTGTGATCTCACTCTCTGTCAAATAAATAAATAATAAATCTAAAAAAAAAAAAAAAGAATCAGCCTCAAGCATCACCGCTTCCAGGAAGCCTGCAGCCACCCCAGCCCAGCTCGCTTCAGCCAACAGCAGGTGATGCATGGGCTCAGGGCGCCCACATTCACGAGGGTCCCACCTTGGGCTTGGGGCTTGGCTCTCGCCATCTTGTTTAACAAAGGGACCTACCTTTCTGTCCAGGGACCACTCTGTCCTGGGCCCAGCCAATCCCGGCAGCCTTGAGGCTCCCATGCTGCCCTCCTAGGGTCTGGGATGGTTGTGAGTACCCAGCCCTGCCCTCGGGGCCCTTCTCACTATGCACCAGCCTCCGTATGGCCCTTACGGTCATGGTCAGGACAGATAAAAGGAGGCTCTCCCGGTATGAGAGCCCCTACTGTGACCACAGGCTGGCTCCCTGCCACCTTCTCAGCTTCCCAGCGGTGAGCCCACCCACTTCTCACGACAACCCCCAAGTTGTCATCTGCCATCCAGTTGCCAGGAGGGGCTCAGCCCCGGGGAAACCACACACCAAGCTTCCCAAATGATGGAGCTGGCTGCAAACCCAGGGCAGCCGGACTTTGGGAGGACGGTGGGAGGGACGGCAGGAAGGATCCGGGATAGACAGACAAGCCAGCACACAGAGACGCTGTGGAACACCTCCCCGAGGCTGGCAGAGGCTGGTGGCGGGCTGGGCCCTCGGGGGGACTCATCGCATCCTCCCACAGGAAAAAGCTGGGCCAGGCTCTCACCGGCCTTGAGCTTCTCCAGCCGCCCTCGCACGTCCCGGAAGTTGGCCTCCACGCCGAGGGCCTCCGCGTGCACCTCGTCCGCGCGCTGCTCCAAGTCCTTCCTCTCCTGCTCTTGCTGCGCGCGCCCGAGATCCTCGCTGGCGCGCGTGCTCGCCAAGGCCTTCTGCATCTGCGGGGCGGGCAGGGGCCCATTGCCGGGGGGGGCCGCTCCGGGAGGCGCGGAGGAGATGCGGGAGGGGGAGCGGAGGGTGGAGGGGGCCTTCACTCACCTCGTGGATCTCCTCCTGCAGATGCTCCAGCTGCGAGTTCTGCTCGTTGATGAAGGTGAACTCGGCGAAGTTGCGCTCCTCCACTGGAGAGAGGCGGGAGAGGCGGGTCCGGAGGGACGCACAGGACACGGAGAGAGAGATGTTGAGGAAGACGACACAGACACAAGCACGCAGAGACGAAGAGAGACGGGAGACGGGGAGGTAGAGGCCCAGGAAACCAGAGGGGACACAGAGGAAACCGGAGCAAGTTAGAGTCAGAGAAAGCGACGGCGGCAAAATCAAGAGAGACCCAGAAATACTGCGAGGCGGAGACACAGAGGAAGAGAGAAGAAAGGGAGAGAAAACAGCAGAGGTAGGGAGAGAGCCCAGGACCCGGGAGAGGACAGCAACAAGCACCGGGAGGGAGAAACACAAGGTTGAGGGAAGCCCGGAATGGGGGAGGGGGGAGGAGACAGACGCACCCAAAAACAAAGGGGCGTAAAGACACACGGAGGGGCCCGAGAGATGCAGGCCAGAGGGAGATGCACACAGAAGGAAGGGCTCAGAAGGCCCGAGATGGGGAGGGAGGGAGACTGGGGAGGGGGCAAGAGGGGCAGGGGCAGGGCGGGCGGAGAGGGGCGAGGCGGGTGCGCCTGACGCCCCGAGTCCCCAGTGCCCAAGCCGAGGGCCCAACCCTCGGTGACCGTGACGGAGCTCAGCCTGCGCCTGATCGGTGGGGACGGGGCGGGGGGGGGGGCCCGCGCCGGAGCCCCTCCCTCCGCCCCGCCCGCGCGGCCCGCACTCACTCTCCAGGTACTTCTCCACCAGCAGGTCCGGGTCGCTCTCCCCCGTCAGCTGGGACAGTTTGTTCATGGCGTCCTCGCAGCGCATCACCAGCTTCTCCTGGGAGGTCTTCCGGAGGCCCTCGGCCACCTCGCGGGCTGGAGGGAGGGAGGAGGGGCGCTGAGGCCGGCACTCGCGGCGGCCAGGGGCGCGCAGCGGAGCCTGGGGGTTGCTGAGCTAAGGCCGCGCGCGCCCCGCCCGCTCCGCCCAGGGGAGATCCCGAGCCCTTGCGGCGTGCGGCGGGGGCCTCACCGCGCTTCTCGCGCTTCTCCACGACCGCTGGGTCCGGCAGCCGATCGCTGTTCTTGAGCTTGAGGAAGCGGTGCAGCTGCTCCAGGTGCGCGATCTGCCGCTGCAGGGTCTGCACCTCCGCGTCTTTCTGGGCCACCTCCTTATCCGCCCTCTCCCGCAGCAGGTCCATCTTGCTCTTGGCCTCCTCTCTGCGGGTGGATGGGGTTGGCGGGGGAGTGAGCCCCGGGGTCCGGGAGACTGGGGGATCGGGGTCAGCCTGGGATCAGTCCCAGGGCTCGGGCAGAATCAGGTTGCAGTTTCCCCGAGGTCACAAAAGGCAGAAAACTTGCTGGGTTCCCAGAGGGGAGTCGGGTTGCAGGCGGGAGAGGGGGGAGAGGTGGAATTGGGGGTCTGGGGGGTGTGCTGGGTCACGGAAGGGACTGATGGGACATTGTTGCAGTGTACTGCGGAGGCCAACGGTGAGAGCCCGGGAACAGGAGGCGGGACAGCGAGGAGGGCACAGTCAGAGGTCATACTCAGGCGCGGTGGACCCAGGGGAGAAGGTAATGGTGCTGGAGTTTGGGGGTCGTGTGGTTGGAAATATAAGGGGCCTGGACCATTCCGGGCCTCATGTTGGGCAGGTGGATGACATCACCAGTGCTGATGCGCCACCCTGATGGGGTATGGGGACACTCTAGAAGCTTTAGTCACTGAGCCCCTTCTGACCTGCCCATGGGAAAATGTGGCCTTTAAGCTTTTGAACACAGGGTGGCTCCCTGTAAATCCTGAGGGTCCCAAACCTACTTCCCAGGACACAGGATCAAAGTCAGAGGGTCGTTTTGTTGGGAGCACAGCTGGCCAGTGTCCTCATGGCCCTGCCCATGGACCATTCTGGTTCCCACCCTCACACCCTTGCCTCCACCCAGAGAGCTCCAGCTTCTTGTTCCAATTGGCTCCAATCTTGATCCAAAGGTCAAATTCCTATATAAGACCTAAGCACATCAGCCGTCCTCCTCAGTGGGACGCTTCCCCTGGCGCCCACCAGCCTTGGGCCCAGTGACCCCTCCAGGTGCTGGTGGCCATCCTTCAGGGATTAGGACTCACAGTTCTTTCTGTGCCCTGGGCTCCACGCCAAACCAAGGGGCAGGGAAGAGGGGCCCCTACTTCCTGAGAGCCAGGCCGTGCTGTCATTATGGTCATGTCACAGTGGAGGAAACAGGCTCAGAGAGGGGATGTGACCTGCTCTGGTCCGACAAAGAGGTGCTGGAGATGCTGCCTGGCCCCGCCTTCTGGCTGAGACCACCCTGTCCTGGTACCCAGCGCCCCCCCCCCGTGCCCCCACTGGCTGGAGGAGCAGCGGTTGAGGCTCTCACCACGCAGACAGGCCACCATGGGTGGCACTTGGCAGAAGAGAGGAGCCAGCCTACTCAGATTCTCTCTCTCCGAAGCCAAATTGGGAAGGGCTAAGAACAGAAGAGCAGGGAGCTGCAGCTAGAAGGACGTGAGGAGAGAAGCCACAGAAGGTCATGTTCTGAAGGTCAAGGTCGGATGAAGCCAAAGCCGAGCGTGAGCAGAAGCCACCAGATGAAGTCGGGGCTCTGACGGGGTCACAGTGGACCAAAGACAAGAACCTGCAGCATCAGCCAAAAGAAGGAAGGAAGTACTGATCCGGGCTACAACGTGGGTGAACTCTGAAAGCGTTACATTCAGTGAAAGAAGCTGGACACCAAGTTATATGCTGTACGGTTCCCGCTGCCGTGAGATGCCTGGAATCAGGAAGTCCATAGTCACAGGAAGGAAACCAGTGGTTTCCAGGGAACTGGGGAAGACAGAGTGACTGGCTATTGGGTACCAGCTTCCTTTTGGGGTGATGAGAGCATTTTGGACTCAGACAGAAGCGAGTGTCATAGAGGCCACTGAACTGTACATTTTAACATGGTGAATTTTGTTATGTGCGTCTTAGCAAAAAAGGAAGGAAGGAAAGGAAGGGAGGGAGTGAAAGAGAAAGAAAGATAAGAAGGGAGGGAGAGAGGGAGAAAGGAAGGAAAGGGAAAGGAAGGGATGGGGAAGGAAGGGGAGGGGAGGGAAGGGAAGAAAGGAAGGAAGGGAAGGAAGGAAGGGAGGGAAAGAGAAAATCACAGCAACCGTCAGGTGGGTTCGGGCTATCACAGATGTTCTGAGGAATCACGCAGCATGGATGAGCAGAAGTCATGAGGCAGAAAGAGACGTCCAAGTAGGTATCTGAGAATGGGACCTAGGAAACCACTGGGAGCAAGAGAACAGGGCGCAAGCTCAGAAAGGAGCCGAGCCAGAGCAAAAGAGCAGGGAGCCCCTGCCGCCCCGCGATAGAGACGGGCCAACACACACGACAGCCTGGGCTTCTGGATTCCATGCACTTGACTCCATCAGAAGGGGGCCCGAGAGGATCTCTGTCCCTTTCGGCCAACACTGAGAAGAAACCACCTAGTCACTCTCAGGCCCCCATGTCTCCCGGCCCCTGGCCCCTGCCACCCGCGGGGGCCACGAGTACAGGCTTGATTCCTTCTCTCCACACCCCATGTGCTCAGGACCACTAACAGACTGGAGCCCAAAGAAGTGGGTCCACACAGCCAACAAGTGTTGCCTGAGGACCTGGGATGTCAGTGGAGGGGGCAAAGGGGCACCTTATAAAAAATAACAGGTCGTGACAGTCTGTTCCTGGAGTTCTGACCCCTCCCGCCAAAGCCTTAGGGCAAGGTTTGTAGTGCATGAGCTCCCTGGAGGCCTGGGGGCGCAGAGGGCAGGGTGGGGGGTGCCCTACCTGACAGTGTAGGCGGCCGCAGAGGAGACCATTAGGGAGCTGACCATGTGTCGCAGAAGCTCGATTTCCTGAGAGAGAACAAAACCAATGTCCTTCCTACAGCCTCCTCCCTACAGGGCTCTCCCCGCCATCCAGGTGTGTGGACCTTCCCCATTAACAGCCGCCAGGTGGGGGGCGGGGATCCTAAGAGGTACCAAGTACACAGACAGGGAAACTGACGAGCTGGGATGCTGGCTCCGAGGGCTTCTCCCTGGCGGAACCCTAAGAGCACCAACCTAACTTTGTGGTCCGCTTCAGAAATGTGCTTGAATTTCGCAGTTACAAAGAAATGTCTTTGCAGTATTATGGGTAAAAAAGGTTCTTTTGGGGAGAAGGGAGGAGATTATATGTACATTTGAACACACATGTGATGTGTGTATGTGTGTGTAGACAGATATCCAATATACATAAAGTGTGGACATGCACAGTCGTTCATGTACACACGGATATGAACACACGAGCACACATACACACGGGGATCGAAGTGGAAAAGATGGAAAGAAAATGGTGTTTCTCTGGAATATCTTTTGGGGTAGTTTTGTCTTGGGAAATCCTCTTAAAGGCTCACATATTCAGGGGTACCTGGGGGGCTCAGTCGTTACGAATCTGCCTTCCGCTCAGGTCATGATCCCAAGGTCCTGGGATTGAGTTCCGCATGAGGTTCCTTGCTCAGGAGGGAGCCTGCTTCTCCCTCTCCCTCTGCCTGCCACTCGCCCTGCTTGTGCTTGCTCTCTCTCAAATAAATAAATAAATCTTAAAAAAAAATAGCTTACAACCAGGGGCACATCAAAAGCACACAGAAGCCAGCTTGAAGGGCCCCCACTAGCTCCCACTGACTTGTCTCCCTGTTCTGGGATGAGTTGAACATCACCATGCATGATGACCTCCATGCAGTAAAGGAAGAACCCACAGATGCTTACTGCTAACACACAAATACCAGGGGAGGATGAGAAGCTCTTCCTTACATATGCTCTCTTACACACATAGGAGGAACGTGAGAGATGGGAAAAAAAGATCCCCATTTGGCAGCCATCATGACAGTGATAATCATTGGGCAAGAAGCATTATCGGAGGCCCCAGCAACAGATTGGAAGTGTGTCGGGAAGCAAGATATCTTCGTGGCCTCCGAGAATCTCCACTTACTCCTCACCAAGGGAAAACTCACTGGAGAACCATGGCTGACCCAGGGATCAACATGGACCTCAATCACTGAGGGATAAATGGCCATCGCATGCCTCCTACTTAATGAGCCCCCAGGACGCAACATCGCCTCTGTGCTATTCCCCCCAAAACGTGCCACACGAATCTCATCGTGAAGAAAGATGGGACAGACCCTACATCGAGGGACAACAGGCTTCCAAAATGTCAAAGTCATGACCACAAAGCGGGGCTGAAGGATGGTTCCAGAACAGAGCCTCGGACAGCCAAATGTGGTGTGGGACCCTGGCAGTGTGGGAGCCTAGAGCAGGAAAATCAAATTAGCTGTAAGGGATGTCATGGGGACCACTGGAGAACTTTAAACAGGGACTACTAAGAATTGTAATAACATTGAAGTTCCTGACTTGGATAAGTGCCCTGTGTTTCTGCAAGAAAACGGTCTTATTCGTAGGACCAAAACACGCTGAAGTTCTCAGGGGCATAGTGTCTGCAGTGTGCGCGCCATAGTTCAGCAATCGTGATACAAATCATTTTCGGTAAAAATAATAATTAGAGGGACGCCTGGGTGGCTCAGTTGGTTAAGCGGCTGCCTTCGGCTCAGGTCATGATCCCGGCGTCCTGGAATCGAGTCCCACATCGGGCGCCTTGCTCGGCGGGGAGTCTGCTTCTCCCTCTGCCTCTGCCTGCCTCTCTGTCTGCCTGTGCTCGCTCTCTCTCTCTCTCTCTAACTAATAAATAAAGTCTTTTTAAAAATAATAATAATAATAATTAGAGAGAGAGAGAGAGAGAGAGAGAGAGAATATGGCAAATTATCAGTCTTGGTGAAGGCTGGAGTTCTTTGTACTATTCTTCCAGGGAAGCACAGGTGGAAGAAAAACGGAAGGGTCCTCGCAGGACACCAACGGTTACGGAGACACCCACAGAATGGAAACAGTCTTGCTTGCTCACTGACAGCCCTGGCCGGTGATATTCAAAATGACATCTCTGGCTTCTGCAAGACTGAAGGAGGCTGCTTTTTTTTGTTAGAGGCGTCCCGGAACCTTCCCGAGGTCTCCATTCCCCCTGGACCACATTAAACCTAGGACTCCAACCAATTCAGCACTTGAGGCCACCGTGCGAGTTGGCAAGGTGACTCTTGCAACCTCTCCTCTACCCCGGCTGGGCCGAGGGGTCCCGGGTTTTAGGGCCACTGACCTTCTGCAGCTTGCGGTCCACGTTCAGATAGCGGTTCCGCTCAATGCGCAGGAGGTCCAGCTCCTCCCGCAGCGCCGCATTCCGCACCAGCTGGTTGTCAAAGCGACATGTGACCTGGTGGGGGGTGGGGGTGTACCGAAGTCTGAGGCCTGGCCTGCCTCCCTCGTCCACGCTCTGACAAGTATCAGAGGTGGAGCCTGTTCCCACTTTGGAGACCCTGAGAGCATTGCCCAGCTTCCCTAAGGACCTCGGCACCACTCTCCTGTCCTTGGGAACCCTCCATCCGCCCATCCCTTAGGGACCCGGTCTCCTGATCCTTCTCTGGGAGCCCCGTGTTTCAGGCTCGCCTCCCTCCTAGAATCTGGTCTATCATTCCTGGAACTTGAGTTCCATGGAACTCGCCCCTGCTCAGTTTTCCCCCCAACGCCCAGAGATCGGGTCTGGGAAGAGCCAAGAGGCTGACTCTCACCCTGTCCAACTGGTCTTCTAGAATCTTGATCCTTTGCCGGATCTTGACTTTCTGATCCAGGATGACCCCGGGGGCCCTGACTTCCTTACCTGGGGCAAATATCCGGGTCTCCCACTCCTGGATCTGGAGGAAAGAGGAGGATACCTACTTGTTGGCTGAATGTGGAGAGACTGAGGCACCAAGAGAGGGTGAGTGGCTGAATGTAGCTGTCCTCTCCCATCCTTGTGGCCCCAGGCATCTGTCCTACCCTTCTGCTAACGATGCCCAAACTTCCATGTGGTTCTGGCTTCCAGTCACAACAAGGCACCTCGCCAGCCACATGACCTAGGTCCCAACAATCATGGTGCTTGCCCTAGAGAGGGACAGGTTGACTGACCCAAGCTGGGCCAGCCTGAATCCCTTCCCGGTATATTGGGGGAAATGTATGAGCTGGATGCACGGGGCCCTGAGACTTCCACGGTCATATTTCCCAGCACACGGGGGGTCCTGGGAGGAGGAGGCCAGTAGACAAAGTGGAGACAAGAGACTGAGGGATGGTGAGAATGAGCTCCGACTCCATTAGAATCCCTGGGTCTGGCTATGGGTGATACCTCTCCCAAGCCGTCCTCATTTCTGTGTTCATCGTTACATATTTGGGGCAAGGCATCTCTCCCGTTAAACTGGAAGCTCCACGAGAGCAGACTTTTGTTTTCAACAAAAACCTACAAAGTAGGTGCTCAATAAAACATGCAGCTCGAATGAATACATGAATTGCTGAAGACCGTCTTCCGCGTGGGCGGCTCAGCTGGTTAAGTGTCCGACTCTTGATCTCAGCTCAAGTCGTGATCTCAAGGTCACTGAGTTCAAGCTCCATGTTGGGCTCTACGCTGGGTATAGACCCAACTTTAAAAAATAAAAAACTGGGTTTCCCAATTTGTGTGCTTTTAGGGGTTGGTTTATGCCCTGCCCACAGCCCACACTCCCACCGCTGCAGATTCTTCTGTTTAAGTGTGAATCCCCGATACCCCAAAAGAGTGGGTCTTTGCAGAGATAATCCAGTTAAGATGACGTCCTTAGGGGGGACCCTGGTCCAATATGACCAGTGTCCTTACGCACAGGGGAGATTTGGACACAGACACGCGCACAGGGAGAATGCCACCCGGCCAACACTTCCAGCCTCCAGAACGGTAGGACAATATATTCCTGTCATTTCAGCCATCCAGAGTTCGTGGTACTTAGTAACAGCATCCCCTAGAAAACTAACACATGCACCCCGCCACCCCACAGCATCACTGCCAACTCAAAGGCTGCTCCACGGGGATGTTTAAGTCTTGAGGGAGACACACGAACACGGTCAGATGCCACATGAGCTACGGCTCAAGGCAGTTCCCAGGTTCGACACGAGGCAGCGCTATGTCCCTTTCGATGTGTCACATCTTTGTGAACAAGCCATTTTTTAGCTGTTGCTGTGATAAAAAACCAAATCCCCAAAAATGTGACCGGTGGGGGAAAGTGCCCAAGCATACAAGGAATCTCTGTATTACTTTGTCCAGTTGTGTGTGAAACTGCTATTATCCCAGTAAAATTTTCAGTTACAAAAAGAAATTAAGAAAGAAAAGCGAGTACTGCCCAGAAATCAGCACGGAGTAAGAGTGGTCAGTCCGATCTGACTCCAAGGCCCAAAGGCACAAATATCCCACGGGCAAGTAATTGGGGCTTTGGAGAATGAAGTACAGGCGTTTTTTTGTGTGTGCTTTTCTACTTATGTATTCTCTTTTTTTCAAATGGTCTCTAGGTTGTTAGGATGAAAACACTGGTTTATTTAAAGTAGATCTGTTAGCAGAACAAAATTGGACCCCAAGACAGCTCTTGGAAGCTAGCTGATTGTTCCATTTTTAGGAATTATATGAGTTAAACTGTTGGTAGCTTGGAATTAACCACTGTATTCATTTTCCTCTTTCTGCAAAATAAATTACCCCAAACTTGGTGGCTGAAAACAACATCCATCTATGATCTCGAAGTTTCCGTGGGTCAGGGGTCCAGCACAGTTCAGCTGGATCCTCTCCGCAGTCTCCCAGACCTGCGTGGCTGCGGTCTCATCTGGGACTCATTGCGTGGTCCCCTGCCAGGTGGCTCTCTCCGTGGGATGGCCTCTTGCACCTTCATGGCCAGCCAGAGAACACCTGTCTTTGGTCTACGCAGGGCCAGTCTAATAGAGCACACTTAATGAAGGGAGTGACATCCCCTCCCGTCAGTCCCCTCCCCAGTGTACTGCATTTTGTTGGCCAGAAGCAAGTCACAGGTTCTACCCCCACTGAAGGGGCGGGTAGTACACAGCAGGGGTGGGAGGTCACCTTGGGATATGTTCACTACAGCCAAGAGGAGAATAAAGGTTTCCCCATTCTCTGAAACTACAGCATTCCTAGGAGACCCTTCATAAGCCAAACTGGCAGAAAGTGAAGGAATTACCATTAATTTATATGGGAAAAAATGTATAGCGTTCCCCTAGCCCCAAAATAACCTCTCTTAGGCTTTTCTGATACCCTAGGACACCCCTTGCTGACAGATGCAGAAAATAAACCGAGAAAAAACACAGATGCTCAGAGACGGTGCAAAACTAGCAGCCGGAGGCTGACACGCTGAGTGTGGTCCCCAGGAAGGAGCTTGGGGCGGCGGGGGGGGGGGGGGGGGGGGGGGGGGTGGCACACTCACTGCCTTCCTTCTGGAAGCTCCAGGCAATTTCTAGAAGCTGGATTCCTTGATTTATGCATTCCTTAGCTCGTGGCCACTCCAACCTCGGCTTCTCTTCCTCACATCTACCCTCTCCATCATCACATCATCTTCTCTGATTCTGACATTCCTACCTCGCCCCAAGGACCCTTGCGATGACACGGGGCTCCCCTGGACCACCCAGGGTAACCCCCCCATCTCAAAATCCTTAACCACATGTTTAGAGTCTCTTTTGCCACGTAAAGTAACATACTCATGGGTTCCTGAGATTATAATGTGGACATTGTGTGGGGGTGGGGACCATTATTCAGTCTACCATACTTCTTCCAGTGAAATTCATTTTTTTTCTTATAGTTTTATCACCCATATATGCACCCCTAGGCAAAAGTTTAGTTTGGCCTGATTTTAAATTTTATGTCAATGAAATTATGCTTCCTGTATGTTTTATGTCTTGCTTCCTTCCTTGTGGCTGTACTTGTGATCCATTCATTTTTCATCACTGTAAACTACTTCGTGATACAAACACACCACAATTTATTTATTCATTAAAATACTGCCGGACATTTGGGTTACTTCCGGTTTGGAGCTGGCTAGAGTGAGTAATGCTTCTTTCAACATTCCTCTACATGAATCCTCGTTCCGGGGCATGTGCTCAGAAGTGTACTTGCAGGTCGGGAGGGAGCGTTAACAACAGATCTATACCTGTTTTCTATTAGAAGGTGACTTTGGCTTACTTTCTCCCGAAACGGTTTCCATGGGAATATACTGGGTTAAGGTAAATATGGAATGCCAGCTCTGTTCCCAGGCAACAGCGTTTATTACAAATATGACCCCTGATTGGTCAACTACATCGGACTAGAAGGACTGCCAGCTGGGTTCACAGATCTCAAGGGCCAATATGACCAGCACTAAACAGAAACCTGGTTTCTCTGTGAGTTAATCTTTTTTAAAGTAGGCTCCAAGCCCAACGAGGGGCTTGAACTCATGACCCTGAAATCAAGAGCTGAGATCAACATCCAGATGCTCAACTGACTGAGCCACCCAGGCATCCCTGTGGGGAATTTCTTGAGTATGCTCCTCGTGGGGGCTTCAACTTAGACCCTATCCTCATGGCAGCAGTCCCTAGATGTTCAAGGAAGGTGCGTTGAACCTTCAAGGAAGGTTCAAGATGCTGCTGTTTCCTGTCCTCCATCATCCTACAAAGTGAACCTGGTACCAAGTTCTGTGGCCCAGAGCATCCTGTGAGCGTGAATATCAGGTGGAACCCCAAACTGCTTCTGGTGACCGTGCCGAGTGGGGTTGGTCCCGAATCACAGTGTAGGTCTATCAGTAAATGTAATTGATAATGGGGGGGGGGGGGGAATTTTTCAAGATACATGTGACAATTTATATACCCCCGACAACAGTTTGTTAGGTGTTCCCACTTGCTGCTTCTCTCCCCAACATTTGGTATTTTGGGACACTCATTTTTGCAAATTTGGTGAGTGCTTAATGGAATCTCACTGTGATTTTCATTTGCCCCTCTCTGATTAGTATGGAGTGGTTAGTATTTCCTACGTGTATTGGACAAATGAATTTCTTATTTTGTGACATGTCAGCTCTAATCCTCTATTTTTAAAAATTGGGCTGACTCAGGCATGTGGATGACTCAATCAGTTAAGCGTTTGCCTTCAGCTCAGGTCATGATCCCAGGGTCCTGGGGTCGAGTCCCCATCGGGCTCTCTGCTCCGCAGGGAATCTGCTCCTCCCTCTGTCCCTCCCCCACTCGTTCTCTCTCTCCTTCTCTCTAATAAATAAATAAGATCTTTTTAAAAATAAGCAAAATAAATACAATTGAGCTGACTCTTCAATAATTTGTAGGAGTTCCTTTTATGTTCTTACTACTAGTCCTTTGTTAGCTACACGTGTTGCAAGTAACTTTCCATTCCATGACTTTGCACGCTCTTTATGTTTCTTTTAACAGAAGTTATTAACCTTGAAGTCATAGGAAGCAACAACCTTTTCCTTTATTTTTTTAAAGATTTATTCATTTATTTATTTGACACACAGAGAGAGAGAGAGAGAGAGAGATCACAAGGAGGCAGAGAGAGAGGAGGAAGCAGGCTCCCTCCTGAGCAGAGAGCCCGATGCGGGGCTCGATCCCAGGACCCTGGGATCATGACCTGAGCCGAATGCAGAGGCTTTAACCCAATGAGCCACCCAGGTGCCCCAACCTTTTCCTTTAGAAGTAGAGATTTCTATAACTTATTTAAGAAATTCTTCCCCACCTCCACACATTCAGATCTCTGATCCATCTGGAATTAATTTGGGGGTATGAGGTGAGGTAAGGGTCTGGTTTCATCTTACAGTATGAATATCTAATTTTCACAGCACCCTTATTAGAGTCCTCTTTTTCCATTTCTTGAAGTCATATGTCAAGTGTCCACATGTGTGTTGGTCTCTTTCAGGACTCTTTCTTCTGCCCCATTGATCCATTTGATTAACCCTGCATCAATTATAAGAATTTTATAATAAATCTTGATAAATGATACAGCAAATCCTTTCACATTGTTCTTCTTTTAAGTCAGTCTAAGTCATCTTGTCCACTGCACTCCCATATAAACCTTAGAATTGGGACGCCTGGGGGGCTCAGTGGGTTAAAGCCTCTGCCTCAGCTCGGGTCATGATGTCAGGGTCCTGGGATCGAGCCCCGCATCGGGCTCTCTGCTCGGCAGGGAGCCTGCTTCCCCCTTTCTCTCTGCCTGCCTCTCTGCCTGCTTGTGATCTCTCTCTGTCAAATAAATAAATAAAATCCTTAAAAAAAAAACTTTCAGTACTTTGGTTGGGATTACATTGAATCTATATATCAATTTGGAGATCTGACTTTTTATGACACTAACTCTTTAAGTCCTTGTGTAGGTCTCTACACTTATTAAGCTCTCTTTTACCAGCCCTCAATAAAATATTACAATTTACTCCATAGCGGTCTTGCACACTTTTGTTACATTTCTTCATAGGTACTTCTTTTGGTTATTATAAATGTATATTTTCTTCTTTTATTTTGTAACAGTTATTGCTAATACAGAGCAATATTAACTTTGCATATTCTGTATCTAGCCACATTGTTAAAAGACCTTATTGATTACAGTAAGTTGGTGTTAGATTCTTCTGGATCTCCCATGTACACAAATACATCATCTACAAACAATGAAAATTTCATTTCTTCCTCTCCAATGCTTACATTGTTTTGTTTTTTTTCCTTTTCCTGGCCGTACTGCACCAGATAGGACCTCCAACACCATATTACATACAAGCGGTGCTAGCTGACATCCTTATATTGTTACTGATCTCAAAGATAATCTTTGTCATATTTTGTTATCAAATATGATATTTTCTGTAGATGTTTTATAGTTGCCCTTCACCAAATTCAGAAAATGTCCTTTTATTCCTGGCTTCCTTTTTTTTTTTTTTTTTAATTTTTTTTTTATTTTTTAGAGAGAGAGCCAGAGCACAAGCAAGCACAAACAGGGGGAGAGGCAGGCAGAGGGAGAGACAGAAGCAGGCTCTCTGCAGGGCAGGGAGCCCCATGCAGGGTTCCATCCCAGGACTCCAGGATCATGACCCAAGCTAAAGGCAGACCCTCAACTGACTGAGCCACCCAGGCACCCCTTACTCCTGGTTTCCTAAGAGTTTTTAGCATGAATGGATGCTGAATGTTATTAAATACTTTTTCATTTCTACATAGACCAGTGCTATAAATGGGTGCAAGTCCAAGGACCATCCGTCATCAGTCTCTGATGTGATAGGCTCGTAAATGAGAGCAAGCATTTAAGCAAGCATCAGAAATGGCACAAGCCTTCTAAAAGCAGCAGTCAGTAGTAAACTGGAAATTTCAAACGTTGGTCCATTAACACATATAGTTTGTGAAAATCTATGCTGTCCACTTTTTTTTTTTTTGCCAGAAAATGTCTATTCTCTCTCATTTAGAGATAATATTTTCATTGGGTACCTGTTTTTCTATCTTCTTAAAGATTTTATTTACTTATTTGAGAGCAAGAGAGAACACAAACAGGGGGAGGGTCAGAGGGAGAAGCAGACTCCCCGCTGAGCAGGGAGCCTGACCTGGGACTCGATCCCAGGATCCTGAGATCCTGACCTGAGCTGAAGGCAGATGCTTAACCTACGGAGCCACCCAGGTGCCCCTGGGTATAAAATTCTGACTCTGATGAGTTTCCATGAAAGAGTGAGGAAAACCAATCCCAGCAGCCAAGCCCCACAAAGCCACTGCACCGCCACGAAACAGCCAGAAGTCTGGCATGTGTGAATCAGAATTCAGCTTCCAACAGGAAGCTCGGGGAGCTCCTGAGTGCAGAGCAAACAAACTGACTGAAAGTCAAATGGAAGAAAACTCCATGGTAGGGGCGCCTGGGTGCACAGTTGGTTAAGCGACTGACTCTTGGTTTCAGTTCAGGTCGTGATCTCAGGGTGGTGAGATCGAGCCCCACGTCAGGCTCCCCACTCAGCACGGAGTCTGCTTGAGTTTCTCTCTCCTTCTCCCTCTGCTTCCCCCACTCACTCACTCACTCACTCACTCTAAAAATAAATAAATAATTCTTTAAAAAAACAACAACAACAAACCAACTATGTGGCAGACAGAATGATGCCCCCCTACCCAGCCAATATGTCCACATATCGTAAGCCTGGAAACTTGTGAATAGATGGACCCAAATGGCAGAAAGGACCTTGCAAATGTGATATAGTTAAGGATTTTTTAGATGATTTACCTGAATTACCTGGGTGGGCCCAGGGTAATCACAAAGGTCCTTACGAGTGAAAGGAGCGGGGCAGGAGAGTCCGAATCAGAGAAGGAAGAGGTGGGAGTCACGCACATGAGAAGGACAGCTGCCCGCGGCCAGCCTCACAGACAAGGCAAGGAGCCACGAACCAAGCCATGCAGGCAACTTCTAGAAGCCGGAGAAGTCAGAAAACAGATTCTCCTCCTAGACTTCGGAAGGAATACAGCCCTGCTCACACCAGACTTTGGTCCAGGGAAGCCCGTTTTGGACTCCTGCCCTCCGCTGCTGTAAGATAATTCATTTGTAAGATTTTATTTATTTGTTTGAGAGAGAGAGAGAGAGAGAGCATGTGCATGAGCGGGGGGTTAGGAGAGGGAGAGGGAAAGGATCTCAAGCAAACTCCGTGCTGAGCACAGACCCTGACCCACGGCTCACTCTCCTTGATCTCAAGACCCTGAGATCACGACCTGAGCTGTAATCAAGAATCAGGCACTTAAACGACTGAGGCCCCCAGGCGCCCCTAGTTTGTATTATATTTTAAGCCACCAAGTGTGTAGTAATTTGTTACAGCAAAAATAGGAAATGATACAGACCACCAATGTAAGTAACCTTCCAAGTCTTGTTTGTGGCCCAACAGTGCGCAAGAAATCCTTTGGTCTAGGCAAGTGACTCTTTTAACCAGGACTAGAATAGAAAATCGCAGAATGCATCCCACCTAGGAAACATCGGTATTACCTGGTGAAACTTTTCTTTGAGATCTACCTGTGTTTATATCCACATGTGTGCGAGCTGCCTCTCGGGAGGTCATGGTCATAAAACCCTGAAAGGACACTGACCTACAGAAGTGGCATTGTTGCCAAGGTCAAGACCTGGAGGCGGGTGGGACTGGAAACCTGTTGTAGACTCCGCTGTGTTACCAGCATCCGCCTTTTGCCCATGAAGAAAGTAGGGCCCAGAGAGGTAAAGTCTTGCGCTGGGTCACACAGCTCTGACAGGACAGGGCGGGGATTCTAATGCAGTCTTTGCTCACTCCAGGGGATGAACCTTTCCCCTTTAACCACACCAGCCCCCTATTTGGGATGTGGGGGACTGTGCTAAGGAGGAAGCACCCAGATTCCCACTAGAGTTTGAATGTAACTCTCGTATGTGGCTGCTTTCCATGAGCCCATTTCTCAGACGAGGAATTTAAGGCTCAAAGCATTTCCTTACCAGCCCCTACGTGGGATCCCCGGAGTCTGGTCTCAGAACCCACCTGCTTGTCCAGGGTTCTGGTCTGCTCCTGTAGCTCCTTGACCTCGGCCTGCACTTGGACCCCGCACTTGAGCAGCCGGCCCATGTTCTCCAGTCTCTCACTGTCCCGCAGCCGCTTCACCTGGCTCTGGGCCACGCTGATCTGCACCTGAAGTTTATCCCGCAACCCCTCCAGGCGCTGGATCTCCTCACTGCCCAGGCAGGGAGGGTGGAGCAAGCCAGCAAGGGGCGGAGAACTCAGAGTCACTGAAGGCCAGAGGCAGGGCTGGCCCTCCCTCCTCTTGGAGCCGGGAGTAGGAGCCCCAACCCCCCTCCCAGTAGAGCCCCCTCCCCAGCTCCAGGACCAGGCACTGGGCTCACAGTTGCTTGTTGATCCGCTGGTGGACTTCCTTGCTGTAGGCCCGCCTCTCCCCCTCCATCACTTTGCATTGCCGCTGTAGTCTGCTCAGCTCCCAGTCTACTGAGGGCAGGACCAGCCAGGGGGCTCAGGAGGCATCCAAGAAGCCCCAGCCCCTTCCTCTCCAGGACCTAGGAATTCTGGCTCCCTCAGGGTCCCCAAAAACTGCAGCAGAAGCGCACACCCAGTCCCGGCCAGCCCTCTGGCACTGCACCTCGGCTCCTATCCCCCTTCCCACTCCAGTACCCCAAGCTGACCTCAGGATTCTTCCCTTCACTCCTGCCCCAGGTTTGGCACACATTCCCTTCCCCACTAGAGGGCGCTCCTGGCAGACTTCTTGGTCCTTGGGGACCTGCCACATAGGACCTGGAACTTGGGAAAGTTGAGGATAGGTGCCAAGAATTGGGGACAGCATTTTAGCTCCCTCCATCCCCTTCAGCCCCCATCACCTGGCAGTCCTCTGGCCCATCCTCCTGCTTCCTCACTTTCAGCCCATGCCCTAGGCTCAGGCTTCCTCCTGTCCTGCCTGGACCATTGCCTCAGCCTCCTCACCAACCTCCAGGCCTCCCTTCACAGCCCCAATGGGTCTGTCTATACTCAGAGCTGACACTGCCCCTCCCCTGCTCACAGGGCTCCCTTGGAGCTCCAGGGCCCCCAGGACAATTTCCCAGTTCCTCGGCCTGGTGTTCAAGGCCCCATATGATCTGACCCTACCCACCTCTCGAGGCTGATCCACCAGCTCCCCACCTCCCATGGCCCAGGGGCTCTCAACCAGCCATTCCGCCCCGCACAGAGTTGGCAATGTCTGGAGACATTTTTGATTGTCCCGATGTGGGGACGGGGCAGGGGAAGGTGCTTGTGGCAAGTAATGGCTAAAGGTCAAGGACGCTGCTAAGCCTCCCACAATTCCCCAGGACAGTCCCATGACTAAGAATGATCTGATCCCAAGTGCCACCAGTGTGGAGGCTGAGAAACCCTGTTCCAGCCACATGCTGTTTCTGCTGAAACAGTCTTCCCTGCCTGCTCCCATTGGGAAATCCTGGGAAGAGTTCCAAGCCCCATTCCAACTCCTCCTGCAGAAAGTCTTCCCAGACTGCCCCACTCCCCAGGCTCCGCCTAGCCCCTCAGCCTGCTCCACCTCCATTCCTACGGCTAGAGGGCTCTCCTGGAAGGTCTCCCTGTCCTCAGTGTGCTCCAGTACAGTACCTGGAACTTGGGGAATGGAGGAAATGAATGATCAGGGAGGAAAAAAAAAAAAAAGCAAGACTATGAATTACCCATTCCTTCCAGGAAGGCCTCACTTCCATCCTCCGACCGGGTGCTCCCTAAAGTTTGTCCCAAAGGCATCTTGGCCAAAGCGGGCGGGGCTCCTGCGGGGGTGACACAGGACCTCTTCAGACAGCAAGCAGGAGAGGGCCGGAAGGAAGGTGGGGACCAAGCGCGAGGGACTAGGAATTGGAAGGTGACCCCAGAACCAGCTGTGATCTTTGAGTCTCAGTGCCTCCAGCGTGTTGGAGGGGGTCACCTCTCAGTCCCCTCTCCACGCCCCTCCCGACCTCCCACCTCTCCCATTTTTTGACTCGTGTTTCAACTATAACTCTGGCGCGGGGGACAGGCCCCCTAGGCTCGCGGTATCTCTGAGGCATGGCTGTTTGTGGAAGGAGACACGGACAGGGAAAACCTCCGCCGGCTGAGGGGAGCGAGGCCCAGTCCCTACCTGCTGGAGTGCCTGCCCTGTCCTTGGTGCTCCAAGTTCACTGTTGTGGCCTGGTTACTGGGGAGATAGAGGGCCAATGAGGCCTGAGGGTGGGACCGAGGCCTCGAGGAGAAGCCTTGGGAAAGGAGACTGGGGAGGGGGGACCGCTGGGGAGGAGGAGCCGTGGGAGGGGAGGCTGGGGAGGAGGGGCCGGGACAGCCAGAAGACCTGAGAAGACTTCGGGGGCTGGGTACAGAAGAACTGGGAGGGGCCGAAAGCCCTGCGAGGGGCGGGGCTGGGAGAACTTGCGGGGGCGGAGCTGTGAGCCTTGCGAGGGGCGGAGTAGGGCGGGTCCTGTGAGGAGAGGGACCGGGCGTGCCCTGAGGGGCGGGTCTGGCAGGGCCACGAGGGGCGGGGCTTCAGCGCTTCAGAGGGCCGGGAGACCCGCAAGGGGCGGGGCTCAGGTGGGAGGGAGGAACACTGTACCTGCGGAAGGCGGGGCTGAGGGGACTAGAGAAGGACCCCGGAAGAGTATCCATAAAGGGCGAGGCTGGGATCCAGAATGGGGGGGGACTATGGGGTGGGACTATGGGGGGGGGCTGTCGAGGGGAGGGTCACGGGTACCTGCCCGCGCCGGTGCTTCACGGACCTACGAGGGGCGTGGTTAGAAGGACACCTGAGCGGCCTGGTGGGGGGGCGCTGGAAGGTCTGGAAGGCGCTAAGGGGGATCGGTGGGCGGGGGGGGGGGGTCTGTGAGGGGCGGGCTGTGTGTTTTCGGGAGGGAGAGGAAGGAGCTGAAAGACCCTATGGAGCCAGGGTTGGGAGAGAAACGTCTGGAAGGCTTTGGAGCTGGGACGAGGCCCGAGAGATGTGTCTTAAGTTAAGACCACGTTATTTCGAAGACTCTCATTAGGAAGGCCGTGCCCACGCCGGGAGTTATGAGGGGGAGGAGCGCTCACCACCAACTCAGGTCCCTGCAGTGACCCACTACGCATGCGCGGCCAACGGCCTCCTGCGAAGCCGCCAAAAACCTCTTGCCAGCTGGGTCCGCGCTCTGAGAGGCGGTGGTGGGCGGGGCCGCGAGCTCTTCGTACCGCCCCCTTCTGGCCACACCCCCTAGTTCTGCAGGGCACGCCTCCTGGGCTGTAGGCGGCTGCCCACGTGGGCCTCCCCGGAGCTGGCGGGCAGTGGGCGCCGCTCCCTGCAGGCTGGGTGTGCCTGAAGCCTGCGGTTTCCTGTGGGAGGAAGCAGCCCGCGGGCGCTCAGCTGGGCTCTTAGCTCTGGAGGCCCAGGAGGGGGAGATTCCGTTACCGCCCTCGGGCTCCCTGATTCTCCCCCTTCCACAGGTTCCTAGCTTAAGGGACCTCCTCCCACGCCCCCCACTCTACATTCCCAGGGTACTTAATCTGGCGCAGATTCCACTCAGGGAACTTGATTTAGAGTTCTAGCCTCCTGCTTTCCACCTCCCTCATTCACATTTCCATCTCCCCGGCCCCTGGTTCCAGACTCCTAATAGGGCCAGGTCTGGGCCCCTTTGCTACACTCCCATGAAGAGCACATGACCCCCCCGCCCAGCCTCTAATTTTTCCCTCAGTGACCCAGACTTCCTAACTTCCTTGGGGTTCTGAATTCAGACCCCCAGTCTCTGTCCCCAGGGACCCTAATTCTGCATTCCTAACTTTAGCCTTGATGCCCAGTGGACCCAAGAATTTTCCCCTACCCCAAATCCTAGAGACCGTGAACTAGAGTCCCCCAGTACTAAATCCACTCCGGGCCCCAATGCTGGGTATAACAATCACATACTATATGCTGCACACTCTTAGAACTACCCTATGATGGATTTACTATGATTATCTTTATTTTACTGATAAACTGAGGCATAGAGAGGTTTTTAGGAACTTATCCAAAATCACAGTGAATGAGTACAGAAGCTTGGATTTGAATCCAGCCCATGTGCTTCTGTAGACTGATGTACTTGTCCCCAACTTCTGGGTCCCCTGAGTACCTGCCTAGTCACTGAACTGCCCATCCCTCACCCATTCAGGGAGCTGAGAGGACCAACCACTCTCCTGCCCCCTAGCTCTGGTCCCTTTGAGATAACCAGACATCCCATAGTCTAGTTTCCTTCAAGAACTAGGATTCTTGCAAGAACCTAGGATTTCAGTCCTCCAGCTCCCAAGTCCGTATCAGGACCCCAGACACCTGATCCCCTGCCCCTCGCTTTTTTTAAAAAAGATTTTATTTATTTATTTGACAGAAAGAGACACAGCAAGAGAGGGAACACAGGCAGGGAGAGTGGGAGAGGAGAGGGAGAAGCAGGTTTCCCAGGGAAAGGGGGGCCCGATGAGGGGCTCAATCCCAGGACCCTGGGATCACAACCTGAGCTGAAGGCAGACGCTTAACGACTGAGCCACCCAGGTGCCCCCGTCCCTCACTTTTTACTAGTACCCACACCCTCCAAGAGACCCAAGAACACAGTAATCACATCCCACCCTGATTCAATAACTCAATAATAAGTAATAATAATAGTGAACATTAAGTCCCTGGTACTGCACTTCTGTTTAAAACCCCCCAGTGGTTTCTCACTGCCCTTAGAATAAAAGCCAAGCTCCTCCCCTAGTCTTCAAGGGCCCTCTTTAATTTCCCTTCCTACCACTCCCTCCAGCTCCCCCATTCCAGCCACACTGGTCCTTCTGTCTGCTCTCCAAACAACCTGAGCTTGTTCTTGCAAACTCCAGCCTCTCATTTCCCCTTCCTCCAGCCCTGAAATGACTCCTGTCCTCAGGTCTCCACTCAGATGTCACCACCCCACAGAGCCCTTGTCTGATCACCTTGTTTAAAGTAGCTCCCTGCTGCTACTTTTTCTCACCTCCACTCTGTTTTATTTCCTGCAAAGCACTTAGCAAGGCCTCTGAAATTTCTCCACTTCATTGGTAGGTTTTTCTCTTTAGGGTCCGCCAGCCCTTACTAGGAAAGTAGGCTGCATGATAACAGCAGGCATCACATCTGTTTTCTCTATTATGACCTCCCGGTTCATAATAGATGTTCAATAAATGTTTGATGAAGAAAGGAATGAGCGTGTGGCTACATTAGTGTACTGGCATTACATTATTCATTTCAGGTCAGTATCTGAATTAAGATTACCGCTATTAGTATATTGTCAATATTATTATTTTTTAAGAGATTGTATCTATTTATTTGACAGAGAGAGACACAGCAAGAGAGGGAACACAAGCAGGGGGAGTG
>ML093310.1:72482-83534 GCA_003697995.1 Taxidea taxus jeffersonii | reverse complement strand
TTTTTTTTTTCCTTTGCTCTTCTGCCTCAGCCATTAAAGTTCTACCTTGAGATTGCAGCAACTCAGTCCCATCCTGAGGTTCCACTTCTATTCTAGTTCTTTTGCTATTTCTGTCACATCTGCACTTACTTCAGCTGAAGTCTTGCACCCCTCAAAGTCATCCATGAGGACTGGAATCCACTTCTTCCAACTCCTAGTAAGGCTGATATTTTGACCACTTTCCATGAAGCATGAGTGTTCTTCATGCCATCTTGAATGGTGAATCCTTCCCAAAAGTTATTCAGTTTACTTTGCCCAAATCCATCAGAGGAACTGCTATCTGTGGAAGCTGACACCTTATGCAGTGTGTTTTCTTCAATAACAATACTTGAAAGACTCACTCCTTATTCCATGGGTGCAAAATGGATGGTGTGTTGTCAGGCATGAAAAACAACATCGATCTCATTGTGCATCTCCATCAGAGCTCTTGGGTAGCCAGGTGCATTGTCAATGAGAAGTAATAAGTTGAAGACTTTCATTTATTTATTTTAGAATGAGAACACAAGCAGGAGGGGCAGAGGGGAAGAGAGAAAGAGAGAGAGACTCTCAAGTGGACTTCATGCTGAGCACAGAGTCTGGCACAGGGCTCCATCTCACCACCTGAGATCACAACCTGAGCTGAAACCAAGAGTCAGATGCTCAACCGGCTACACCACCCAGTCACTCCAATGAACAGGAATATTTTGAGAGGAGGAGTAGGTCTCAACTGTGGGCCTAGCATAGTGAATAAACCGTGTTGTAAACCAATGTGCTGTCACCCAGGCTTTGTTGTTTTAGTTATAGAGCATAGACAGAATTGCTGTAGCATAATTCTTAGGGGCTCTGGGAGTTTCAGAATGGTAAGTGCACACTGACTTCAACTTAAAGTCACCAGCTCTATTACCTCCTACAAGGCAATCAGCCTGTCCTTTAGAGCTTTGAAGATAGGCATTGACTTTTCCTCTCTGCAGTGGACGGCTGTTTCATCTACATTGAAAATCTGTTGTTTGGTGTAGTCACCTTCTTTAATGATCTGTGTTAGATCTTCCAGATAACTTGCTGCGGCTTCCTACCTCAGCACATGCTGCTTCCCCATGCACTTATATGTTAAGGAGATGGCTTCTTTCCTTAAACCTCATCAACCAAACTCTGCTAACTTCAGACTTTTCTTCTGCAGCTTTCTCACTTCTCCCAACATTTGTAGAATTGAAGAAAGTTGGAACCCTACTCTGAGTTCAGTTTTGGCTTAATATTGGGCATGCTGTGGTTGGTTTGAGCTTCTATCCAGAAAGCTCAAACTTTTTTCACATTAACAGTAAGGCTGTTTCCCTTTCTTGTCATTTGTGTGTTCACTGGAATCATAATTTTCATTTCCTTCAAGAGCTTTTCCTTGGCATTCACAAGTTGCCTAACTTGTTTGGTGCAAGAAGCCTAGCTCTTGGCTTGTCTTGGCTTTTGACATGGCTTCCTTACTAAGCTTAATCGTTTCCAGCTTCTGATTTAAAGTGAGGGACATGCAACTCTTCCTTTCACTTGAACACTTAGAGGCCATTTTAGGATTACTAATTGGTCCAATTTCAATATCTTTGTGTCTGAGTAGATAGGCCTGAGGAGAAGGAGACAGACATGGGAATGACTGGTTGGTGGAGCAGTGAGATCCCATACTACGTTTATTGATTAAGTATGCTGTTTTAATATGGCTACAGTTCATAGCACCCCAAAACAATTACAATAGGAAAATGTTAAAGATTATTGATCACAGATCAATATAACAAATATAATAATAATGCAGTTGTTGGAATTACTATGAGAATTAACCAAAATATGACACACAAATGCAAAGTGAATGGATCATATTGGAAAAATGGTGCCAGGAGACTTGCTTGATGCATGGTTGCCACAAATCTTCAATTTGTAAAAAATGCAGTATATGGAAAGATAAATAAAGTGAAGCACAATAAAATGATGTATGCTTGTATTTAATTTGCTGCTATAAGATGTGCGGTGTTAAATTTATGTGTTATTTTGGCCAGGCCACAGTGCCAAGGTATATGTTGAGTTATGGATATTGTTGGAAAGGCATTTTTAATACAATTAACATTTGAATCAGTAGACTTTGAGTAAGCAGGTTAGGCTCCAGAGTTGGGGTGGGCCTTATTAAACAGTTGAAGATGTTTAAAAAAAGCCTTCCTCTGAGGAAGGAGGAATTCTGCAGCAGAGTGCCTTTGCACTTGAACTTCAACCTCACTTCTTCTCTGGGTTTCTAGTCTGGCAGCCCATCCTGTAGATTTGAAAACTTGGCAGTCTCCCCACTGACATGAGCCAATTTCTTAAAATAAATCTCTCTTTGTATATAAATATACATCCTATTGATTTTGTTTCTCTAGAGACCCTGACTGGTACAAGTGATAACACCATCTTGACACAGTTTTAAGAGCATCTCAGAAAGAAGTCAGGGACAGATATGTATAGCATTTCATTAGAAATGATTTCTTAATCAGAATAACTTTAAGCAATTTTTGCAACTCAAGGAACCAGTTTGGAATGGACAGTTTATGGCACAGTAGCTCTGGATCGATGGAGGTACAGATGAGACAAGTACTGATAGGCCACCTGCTAGTCCTGATAGGTACAATATTTTAGTTGGCTCAGAGTGTTCAAGGAGTAAATATCTCCTGGAATAAGCAGCAAAGTTATTTTGCCTACTCTTAGGGTTTTTTGTTGTTGTTGTTGTTGTTCTTGTTCTTGTTGTTTTTGTACAAAAACAGGGGGAAGAAAAGTTTTTCCAGAATTGTTTAGAACTAGGAGAGGGGAGTATGTCATTTCAGTTCAAAAATGTATATGTGTATATAAGAGGTTGGAGATAAAAGAAGTAGAATACAGGGCTTTGGAAGTTTCTTTGGTGGCCTCTTAGAAGCCAATATTTTTTTTTAAGATTTTATTTATTTATTTGACAGACAGAGATCACAAATAGGCAGAGAGGCAGGTGGGGGGACGGGGAAATGCAGACTCCCTGCTGAGCAGAGAACCTGATGCGGAGCTTGATCCCAGGACCCTGGGATCATGACCTGAGCCGAAGGCAGAGGCTTTAACCCACTGAGCAACCCAGGTGCCCCAGAAACCAATCTAGAGTATTTATTTCTGATACTGCAAAGCAATCTTATTAATGAGTTACATGCTCAGTCACAAGTCAGAAATCCTGATCGCCTGTGCTGATTCCATGTCTCAGTAACTGTAAGATTTAGTAAGTCTTTTTGACATCTCAGAGTCTGAGTTTACTCACTGTCCTTATGGTATCCTGGCCAAGATCTTATTCAGTTTAAAAAAACCTATTATTTCCATGTTATTGCAATTGGCAAGATTTCAATTTTTTGATGGTTGAGTAGTATTCCATTGTGTGTGTGTGTGTATGTGTGCGCACATGTGTGTATACATCTTCTTTATCCATTCATCTGTTGATGGACATCTGGGCTCTTTCCATAGGCTGGCTATTGTGGACATTGCTGATACAAACATTGGGGTGCACGTGCCCCTTCAGATCACTGCATTTGTATCTTTGAGGTGAATACCCAGTAATGCCATTGCTGGGTTGGAGGGTATTATGCTAAGTGAAGTAAGTCAATCACAGAAAGACAATTATCATATGATCTTGCTGATTTGTGGAATTTAAGAAACAAAACAGAGGATCATAGGGAAAGAGAGGAAAAAATTAAAACCAGATGAAATCAGAGAGGGAGATAAACCATAAGAGACTCTTAAGCATAGAAAATAAACTGTGGGTTGCTGGAGGGGAGAGGGGGCGGGGTATGGGATGCGGTTAACTGGGTGATGGACATTAAGGAGGGCACGTGTTGTAATGCGCACTGAGGATTACGTAAGACTGATGAATCACTGACCTCCACCTCTGAAACCAATAATAAGTGATACATTAATTGAATTTAAATAAAAATACATTAATTAAAAATAAACTAAAATAAAATCATTTTATTTCCTTAATGGATAATAAAAATAGAGAATACATAAGTATAAGAATCCTCCAAGGATGTCTGATGGAATGATGATTGAAATGAAAATTTGGGACAAACAAGACAATAATACATTTCTCAATAATAAGTGACCGAAGCATACTGAATATAGAGATGGTTATTTGAAGCTACCTTTATCGTAGTCATTTAGTATATAATTGTGTAGCCCTTCTATCAACTGCTCTAAGTAAATAAGTAAGTAAATAAATATTAGACTCTTGTGACTATGAAAATGCAATCATTGAATGGATGAGCAAATCTTTGCAATTGGAAAAGGTGATGTTAAATTCTAGTATTGTTAAAGCAAACGAAGTTTACTCTGCTTGGTTAATACTATTTCATTCTACCCAATAAGGGAATTAGTATTTTTGTAAGACAATAGGAAAATACCAGGTTCTAGCAAGAAACAAAAACAACTCTATATTAAATGGATGTTAGAGAACTTAATGCAATGTCTCATGTTTATTTTCATAATTCACAATGTTCTATTTTTCTACTTAGGAGTAATTTCTGTTTTATTGATTTTCTTTGTGTTGGGATGCAGGGCTCCATATGCACACTGTGACTGCTACTCCTGGGGACCGTGGGCGATCTTATTTAGATGTATTTTGTCAGAATGTCTAAGATCCTTGCCAGAACGTTTGAAGGGTTTTAGAAACGATCTTCTTTATTTCGGTTACATGCTAGATAAAACCTATAATGTATGCTCTAAATAACGCACTTATTTAGTAAAATTAATGTTGCTCTGCACGCATGTCCTTTACCTTTACGGTTCAACGGCCCTCGGATGGCGGGGCGTTCCTGCACAGGTATCAGCAAGCTCCTATGCTATCAGTCTCCAACAGTGGTTCTGTTAATTATCTTGCCAGAGTGTTGGAGGCAGATAGCAATCTCTCCTAAAGAGCAGACAGATTTAAAGAGGCAGAATTAATTAAAATTGATTCACACATTCTGTCATGTAGAGGTCTGCTGGGAGCCTTTCTTTCTTCTACCCCTCCCCATTTTGTGATGTTGTACAACATGGTACAGGTGGGAATCCCTACCTGGGGATACTAATTATGGAGCTTGAATGGGATTAGCCACAGTGATTGGCAGCGTAATGCATGAAAGGATTTTAAAATTTACTTCATTTAAGGGATTTCATGAGGGACCAATTCTTTCTTCTAACTTTTATAAGTGGTTATTGAGAAGTTGACAAAGCTGAAAATCCAAGGTCACTAAGGATTATCTGAAAACTTACAAATGAATCACATATTTTAGTAGTTAATTGTTCAAAATCTTATGTTTTAAAAAGGCATGTGAAGCCCTGGAAAGAAAGATAACAGAAGCGGATCGGTGTGTATTATTATTTTTTACTGAAAGAGTGGGTATTGTAGCATTTATACCTGAACATAGGAAAATAGCTAATAAGAAAATAACTTGATAGTCACATAAACTTTTTACACTATATGTAACCAACCAAAAAATGGAGCAATATTACCTTGACTCAAAGCAATCTAATACCAAACACCATGGGTTGTATTTTCTTCACTAAGGAAACAGTTGATATAAATTCTAAGCTGTTGTAACAACAGCAACAACAACCAAAAAAAAAACCCCCCCCAAAAAAACCCACAAAAAACCAAAAAAACAAACCAGTTAAGCAAGATAAATACTTTCTGACATGTCTCCAGTTTGAATATTTCAATAGCATAAATATAATCTTCACTATAGCAGTTCAGAAGAGCGTGTTGCAGGGCTGATAGTGTGCCATCCACCTTCTGCACAGCTATTATCTACGAGCCTGGATCCTACCCGCACATCTGCAGGGAGGAGAAAAGTTACATGTGAGGGTATTACCTCCAGGTAGGACGATGCCATGCTTTCTTGCTTGTAAGAGTTGGACCCTAACCTTGTATATATCCCCTTTGTTCATAGACCATTCACCAGCCATTAGCCAAGAGCTGCTGCCCAGCTAAATACCCATTTTGATGGAAGAAGCAGGGGATGGACACCAGAGAACAGATAGCATCTGTAGGAAATGAAAATAAATAAATAAATAAATAAATACATAAAAGGAACAATTAGAATCAACAATCCATAATGGCCCTAATTTTCCTTATATTTCTCATGATTTCACATTTTATATATTAAGTATCCTCATAACAGAAATTTAATATGGAACATAATTCATGATTTGGATAACAATAAATCCTGTGAAATCTTTTGTGCATATTTAAGAGATGTTGAAAATAATATTTTAGATGAGATGCAAAATAAATATAAGAAGACATAAGGAATGGACTAGAGAATTAATTTAATCATTATCTTTTCAAGTATTCTTTATTCTAAAAGTTGACTGAAATGTGTCACTCCTTATAACTAAATGAAGTTTTCTAAAGAGAATGTATGCCTCCTTGAATGTAACAGTGTTATTATTATACACATAATAGTGTTTTAATCACTATTTGCTATTGTAACATGCGCTTATTTGTGTGTCTGTGTGTGTGCACGTGCGCGCTTATTCTTTTAAGAAACATGACAAAGCAACTGAACATGTGTGAAAATTCTGTTAGGAGCTTTGAGTAGTACAGAGGGAAGTAGGATAGTCAGGACCCATTACTTCAGCGTACTTAAAAATCTGTCATTTTAAATGAAGGGGTTTTTTTTAGATGAGACTTACAGTATCAAGTTTTCTTAAGGAAGAACTGGTGGAATTACTCAGTCCAAGAATTACAATTCTAATAAAAGCAAAGATGTACTATTACCTCATAGATAAAAGTTGTAGCCTTTTTTGCAGTTCTAACTTGTTTATCCAAAGATGTAGCATAACAATTTAGAACACATTAAATGAGTGTTATCTTCTTTGATATCCTCTTTATAGGCTACATATGAACAAGTATATATCCCAAAAATGAAAGTAAAAAAAAATAAAACCTCAATACATTAGAAATATAATCTTACCAAATTTCCTAAACATATGGATGATCATAGTTTAAAAATACAGACTTTGAGGGACTCATGGGTGCCTCAGTCAGTTAAGCACCTTCCTTCGGCTCTGGACATGATCTTAGGGTCCTGGGATGGAATCCCACATGGGGCTCCTTGCACAGTGGGGAGCCTGCTTCCCCCTCTGCCTGCTGCTCTCCCTACTTGTGCTCCCTCTTACGTATCTCTCTTTGCAAAATAAATAAATAAAAGCTTTGAAATATATATATAAACCTTGAGATATTCTCAAAACAAGGATGATGTCAACAATACTCTGATTTAAAAAAAATTATTTCTAACAAAGGCCTTATTGCATAAATTAATATATACTGGCTTTATTTTTTATTATATTTTTAACTGGAGCTTTATGTAATATATTTGGAATAAAAAGAATTGGATTATATTGGGAATTTTTTTTAAGATAGCCATGATTCAGAGATCGGTAAAATTTGCATTTATACCTTTTTGCAAATTGGAGCACTGTACTGAAAAACAGATGTTGAGTAAGTGTTTGTTAGCTTTTCCTCAAACTAGTATTGTTTGGGGGAATTTATACTTCCATATGTACCACTGACTTTGTTATTTCTGGAGCAAAGAAAATTGATAGCTCTCTCTCCAACATAACCCAAGATGGGAAAATAAGAACAGATCAGTATGATACTTGTGGGGTAAAATGTAGAGTTTTGTGGTGGAATCTATTGTAGCTACAGAAATACATGATTTGTCGCTACAGGAATGTTATCACTTACCGCTGTAGGAATATATGAAGACTGATTTTTCAAATTTCACTCATTATTTTCATTTGTACCACTTTTAGTCCTATAAAAAGCATATCCCTTGTTTATAACTGTTTAATAAATTGAAACCACCTAGAAGTAACAATTGCTTATTTTTCACAAGTCTTCTATCCCGTAACAAACACGTATATCAAATCTCATTGGTTTAATAAAGTTAGATATCAGCTTTGAGAAGAGGAGGACAGTGCCTTTGTGATTTTGGTCTTCTGAGCAGGTCATGCCAGGATGACTGATGTAGTTTGAAGCTGTCAGAGAATGGACTCAGGGCAGGGAGGAAGAAGCAGTGCTTAGCAGCACTGGGGAATTCATTTTACTTTTTGCCTTCCCTGCTTCTTTCCATCCCGCACTTATTACC
Organism: Taxidea taxus jeffersonii; assembly: GCA_003697995.1. NCBI lineage: Eukaryota > Metazoa > Chordata > Mammalia > Carnivora > Mustelidae > Taxidea > Taxidea taxus. Next base: position 75,372 of record ML093310.1, on the reverse strand, counting down.
TTGAGGGTATGACTTCCCTGATGCAAACTGGATCAGGAACGAAGAATGCCCAACATCTCTCACATTCACTAAGTTGGAGGACTCTAGCAAAAAGTTTCTTTGCAATATCTGGAAAACTATACTCCAAACATGACTAAAAATGTTACTGTATAATTTATTCTGTTTCATATCATTTTCTTCATGGTACTATGCTATGAAATAACTTTATTATTATTTTTTTTAATCCCTGTCATCTATTTAGCCAATCTCCCCCAACCAGCTCCCTCCTGGTAACCATTAGTTTGTTCTCTGTAATTAAGAATCTGTTTCTTGGTTTTCTTTTTTTTTTTTTTTTTAAGATTTTATTTATTTATCTGACAGACAGAGATCACAAGTAGTCAGAGAGGCAGGCAGAGAGAGAGAGAGGAAGAGAAGCAGGCCTCCCGCTGAGCAGAGAGCCCGATGTGGGGCTTGATCCCAGGACTCTGGGATCATGACCTGAGCTGAAAGCAGAGGCTTTAACCCACTGATCCACCCAGGCGCCCCAAGTTTTCTATATGGTTTTCTATATGTCTGCCTTTCTATCTGTTTTTCCCCTCCTTTTTTCCTTTTTCTTGATTGTTTGTTTTTTCTTAAATTCCACATATGAGTGAAATCATATGGTATTTGTCTTTCTCTCATCGACTTATTCTACTTAGCATTATCCTCTCTAGCTCCATCCAGGTCGTTACAAATGGTAAGATTGCATTCTTTTTTTTATAGCTGAATAATATTCCACTGTGGTGTGTGTGTGTGTGTGTGTGTGTGTGTGTGTGTATTACATCTTCTTTATCCATTCTTCGGTCAGTGGACACTTGAGCTGCTTCCATATCATGGCTATTGTAAATAATGTTGCTATAAACGTAAGGGTGCCTGTATTCCTTTGAATTAATGTTCTTGTGTTCTTTGGGTAAATACCTAGTAGTGTGATTGCTGGCTTGTAAGGTAGTTCTATTTTTAACTTTATTTTTTAATCACAAAATATCATATGTTTAAATTTTCTAGTTTAAAATATAACAGCAGTCTTATGAAACTTTTGCAATTATTATGATGATAGAACCCTAACATTGCTGTAGTCGTCATCCCTTTACCATGTGAAAATATTACTGAGAAAGAAAATATTTGATTAACTAAGAAGGAAATTCTTTTACATATTTTATGAAGGTATTTTGTCCTGCTTTCTACTATTATTATTTTTTTAAGTATAAGGAAGACTACCATAATTGGATCATTTATATTGTTAATGTTGAAGTGCGCCTTGAAGGTTACTATTTCAATAATTCATGTTCCTTTTTAGTGCTCATATTAGTTTTCTACTTGCTACTGTAACAAATTACCATAAATTTTGTGGCTTAAACCAACGAAAATGATATATTTTTATAATTCTGCAGGTTAGAAGGTTGACATGGGTCCCACTGGGTGAGAACTAAGGTGTTGGCAGGGCTGTTTTCCTTCTGTGAGCTCAAGGGATGAATATTTTCTTGCCTTTCCGGCTCACAGAGGCCTTCCACATTCCTGGGTTCATGGCCCTCTTCCTTCATCTTCCAGAACATATATCATTCATGCTTTGGTCCCACCTCTATCCTCACATCTTTTCCTCTGGCTTTCCCTTTCTGCTTCTCTGTTCCACTTGTAAGGCCCTTGTGATTACGTTGGTTCAAGCAGATAATCTAAGATAATCACCCCATTATGAAGTCCTTAACTTGATCAAAGTGCCAGGAAAAGCACATCTAATACATATCTTCAGTGTATCAATCAAAAGAGAATTTGGAAGGTTTAATTTTTTTTTAATTTCAGAGTGGAATGGGTAAAACTAACTGATTTAAGGAATATATAACACAAAAGACACTGGAAAACAGTACTAAATACCTCCCTTGCCTTCTGATTTGCTTGTTCTTTCAGACAGATTTAACTTCAAACCTCATGTTTTCTGATAGAGATTATCCTCTGTACCTGAAACAGGAGAACATGTGGAGCATAAGTGATATTTACATTCACAATGTAGCGAGGGGTCCTCTGGGTCCTGTTTTACACCTCCTCTCTGCAGCTCAGAGTAGAGGGTCTCGAGGAGGACAAGATTTAAATATTCTTGTAGCTGTACAACTTATCACTGCACACTCCTACTGAGTGTCTTTGACTTTTCTGTCTTCTCCCCTCACGGCCGTGTTCCCAGTGGCTGGCACACTTGTGCAGCTTCTGTGACCTGCGCTTCTGTGTCCTTCTCCCTCCTACTCTTTCACTGGCTGAGTCCCCTCCTTCAGGTCTCACCTTAGACTCCTACCACCTGGACTCCAGAATCCTTGTTCTGCCCACGGTCTGGAATACTCACCTTTCTGTGCTGTTCTTGCCTATTGATTTTTCTAAATCCCCTCTAGCGGGTTAATCTCTGTGAATCCAGAGACACTGTTTAAAGTTGTTACTCTAGTTTCTAGAACAAGCTACAACAAATATTCACTTACCAAACACAAGGACATCCCCTCTTGTCGACTGGTGCACAGTGTAATGGCTTTATTAGTCAAATTTCTAAAAATGTTCACATTATTTGCTGGTATGTGTGCATGCATGTATGTATTTTACTGATTTAATTTAAATAACTTGAATTTATGAATTTATCAATTCAATTCAATTCAATTTATGCTTCCATAAAATGTTTTTCACTATTTTGGCTTGGTATTGGATGGTTGCTAGGTTAATTCTGTCATCGAGATTAATAAGCCATATTTAGTGCTTTTGACCTTAAATAGTCAATCTGGAGATTCTATTTGAATTAGGCCTCACAAGCATAAGGACTGCTTAATAATATATTTGAAGTTTATAAAAAGAATGTATGGGGACACCTGGGTGGCTCGGTGGGTTAAGCCTCTGCCTTTGG
>ML093310.1:47931-67482 GCA_003697995.1 Taxidea taxus jeffersonii | reverse complement strand
TCCACTGACTGAGCCAGCAGGGCTTCCAGGCTTCCCTATTTTTTTTTTCTTTTTTCATCCTTTAGTTTTATTCCATTGCTCTTGCCTTAATTAGGTTATCATATTCTCTTATCTGGACTACGGCCATGTTTTTCTAATTGGATTCTCTGCCCATTGATCTTGCCTATCCAATCCAATTACTTTTGTGATACAGAAAGTAGATCAAGTTATAGCCACAGTTTAAAGACTTCGAATGACTTGGAATTTTCCATTGTATAAAGCCTAATTTCCTTTACATGGTATTGAAGACCCTTGATAATATGAACACAGTTCTCATATTCAGTCTTAGCTCCTGTGGTTCTCTATGTTCCAGCCTCAGTTTAAATAGTAATCTTCTATAGCTGTTTTCCTAATCACTGCAAGGAAAAAAAAAAAAAATCCATGTGCCTTCCACTTTGCTTCCATAACTTAAATCAAATACATTTATTATAAAATTTAAATATGCAGTTATAATACAGCATGCTTTCTTTTTTACAGTATATATTTTTCTCCATAGGAAAAATTGTGTAGTAGGTTAAGAATGATGGTTTACCAGAGGGATATGTCCAAGTCATAAAATGATTAAGGAGTATGTGGTGAATGAGAGTGAGAAATTGATAATTCTTATGACTTGGGAAATTGCATGCATATAGAAATAAGTATATGTGTGTGTTTATGAAACTCAAAAATAATGGTACATAACATAGTGATTAAGCACATTTGTAGTAGGATGTGTACATATAGTAGGAGAGAAGTATTTAATTCTGAGCAAGGATCAAGTAGAATGGCTACTTCTCAGCACTCATTTTTGTGCTCTACCAGAATTCAGTTTTGCCTTTTGTTTCATGAAGTAATTACCCTAAATGTATGGAGAAAAATGTGTATGACATACACGATAGATATTTAAAATCCTTTCCTTCCCCAGTTGGATTTCCTAGCGTCCTAGATGTACTCTACTCATACTAGTAATACCAATTTGATCAACTTAAAAATGTATACATCATCTTGTCTCTATATAGTAGATCAGTAACTCTACTACCTCCATTTTATAATCTGGCCCCTATTTTAGCATTTAGATCTTTAAAGACCATTAAATCATTCATTCTAAATTAAGGAGAACTTGGGGAAATATCTAATATTCCAATTACATTATTTTACACTTCATCAAAATATCAAATGCTGCACCAGCTTGGTAAAACATTCATTAGGCATTCTGTGAATCAAAGAGGTTCAAGACAATAGGAAATGTTCTAACACCAGTGCCATATGTGCCTTTCCAGTCTCATTTTTCACATGATCTTCAGACGTGTTCCTCCCTGAACCCCATTACCTGAAAGTGCCAGGCCCTCATGGCTCTGTGCTCTGGGTTATTCTATGGCTTCTGACTATATTTCCAACCTCCTAGCAAATTACAACTCACATACCAGTACTCACATGCCAGTGTCTCAGTTGTCTGCTCCAACACGCCCACCAGAGCCAAACACTGCAATATTAACTACTCCTCACAAGCGTCTTAAAAGAATTCTGCTTAAAACCCGAGTCTGTAAATTGCCTTGCTTCCCACATCCCACTTTATCACAGTCATTCTGTGCAATACTCTTTATGCCTTCCTCCCAAACCAGGGGATCACAGATACTGTGGCTCAGGCACATAGAACCTTGCATGAAGGCAATCCATAATTGATGAACAGAAGTCAAAGCACCCCTAAAACCGAAATCCTTCAGGGAGATTATTTTTGTTTTCTCTTATTTTCCCATTACAATGTAATGAAACAGGATTTCTAGAGAAAAGGTTTGGTAGGAGTCACCTATGACCGTGAATTTACTATTAACATTTCATCACATCATTAAGATATCGGCAGTGTCTACTAATATTTCTCTAGGATTTCATTTCTGTATCCATAATACAGATATGTCTGTATCTATAATACTTGCCGTTGAGTCTTTCATATATTTTAAAAACAGGTTGCTTTTGATCTTAAAAGTGCGCTTCCTCTCCCTTTGAATTATAAAAGATAGCCCAGGCCTTTCATTAAGTGTCTGGAAATAATGTCCAAAAGAAAACAAAATGCATCTTTATTTCCATTCACACAATATTCTATACTGAGCAGGTCAAGGTTATGAGGCCTTGCTTTTATCTTTAGCTTTTTTCTTTTTTTTTTTTTCTCCTCCACTCGGGTCTCACAAATGTTTTACTTGGGTTCTCATTTTCTGTGCTGCCAGTGTTATCTATATTTTGGGAGCACTTTGCTATATCCAATCTACCCATTTATGTCTCATGTATTCCATCATCTTCTTTTATGCAACAGTCACTTCCAGCCCTGGAAGTGTCCGAGCACTCCCTCCGATATTTCACTTATAACAGCATGACACTGGAAATCAATTTGTTCGGGTATATAGAGAAAATAGAACTTAGGCTCATCAGCACATTTGTCCATTTTCTAAAAAAAAAAAATCTTTATTTGTGTCTTGTGGTTTAGCTTTACACACATGTTATTTGAAGACATTTAAAAAATAGTTTGATTCTTGAAAAAGTTTTAAACATTTGTTTCTCCTAAACCATCCCAATGGCAAGGATCTTCACTCTGGCGTTTCATCAGTTTTGCTCTAAGTGATGATAGCAGATGGATGCTTTTTATGGGAAACTGTTCTTCTCTTCTCATTTATCTAGATGGAGACAAATGCTTCTGAATTACCAGAATACAAGAATTTGGAAAATGTGAATATAGCCTACTGCCACAGGGTGTTGCAACTTCATTACTAAATTAATTCTGAAAAATAAAACCATAACTAATAAGAAATTATTGATTCTATTTAATTACAAGGCAAAGTTAGTAACACTAGGAATTATACAGTGAGTCACCTATTTTGTAAGGTTCTTATTGAGAGTAAGAGGACTAAAAATTTTGAGCCACAGAGAACTCTATATGCGACTTGGGTTATAATCAAACTGCTTATAAAGGAGGACAAAATACCCACTTGAGTAACAGTATGAATTTATTTGGACATTTGCTTTGAATGCTTAAATGCCACCATGATTCTAAAAAATATAAGTTACTGATTATGGTTAAAGCCACTCTATAAAATCAACTTATAATAATAGACATTTTCTTCATTTTCATATTAATTGTTATGTGGCCTTACATTTTGAATTTTAACTTATATTCTTCCCCCATATTTGATGTTAAAGTACCCGTTGTTTTAAAGATTTAGAAGCGCTGAGAGACATAGTCTAGGGAATCAGAATGAAGGTACTTCTCAGGAGATGGAGGTGAAATAAAAGTTAACCAGTACCTCCCCTAGTTAAGCAATTATCACTCTTCAAAATTTCTATCCGTGGTTCTGTGTAGAGCTAGAGCTGCCTTTGGGAGGCTGCTATTGTCTGTGTCTAACAGATAATGAATATGTGCTTTTGTTTCATGTAGTCATAGTCTAAGTTGTAAAATTTATTTTTTTTTAAATATATCATTTATAGGGGCGCCTGGGTGGCTCAGTGGGTTGAGCCTCTGCCTTCGGCTCAGGTCATGATCCCAGGGTCCTGGGATCGAGCCCCGCATCAGGCTCTTTGCTCAGCAGGGAGCCTGCCTCCCCTCTCTCTACCTTCCTTTCTGCCTACTTGTGATCTCTCTCTCTGTGTCAAATAAATAAATAAAATCTTTAAAAATATATATATATATCATTTATAGAGGGAGTGCATGCACAAGCAAGGGAAGGGGAAGTGGGAGAGGGAGAGAGAGAATTACAAGTAGACTATCACAACCCTGACACCAGGACATGAGCCCCGTCAAGAGTCGGACACTCAACCGACTGAGCCACCCAGGTACCACACGGAGTTGTAAAAATTCTAATGTAAACACCTGAAGCTAAATTTCCGTATTGAAGCTTACCATGGGATTTTATAAATGTACTTTATACAGAACTAGGTAGCATGCTGATTTGATATATTGTCTTATGATACTGGGTTAAAAGATGGATAATAAATAACAGTTTAATGCATTGCAGGGACTGGTATTAGAAATTCAATGAAGAAGAGGAGATAAACATAATACTATTGCTTATTAAATTTCCAAACAAAAACATTTGGCTTTAAATATATGCAGTCCCCAGAAACAAGTTGTCATGAATAGATACACGCACACCTGTAATGGCTAACTGTTCTTGTTATTGTTTTTTTCAAATCAAAATACTAAATTCTCTGCTTTGGCAAAATTGACAACATATCCATATTTACACCACTTTTGACACATCTCTGTTAAATCAGGTCTAAACATAGGAAAACCGTGATATTTGCTCTTTCTTCCTTATGTCACTTTTTAGCACTACTCATTAGTAGAAAAGGAAGGTGACCTCATTTATTTTTAAATTGTTGCTATTGTTGTGGCATTTGGGGGAGTGATACTTGGATATCTCCAAATAGCCTCTGAAGGCCAATTAACATAAGGAAGATATGCAGTGTGCCAGGCTGTGTTTCAACTAATTGTCTACTCTAAGTGATACTTGGTAGAGATACACCTTCGATATATGCAAACTGTGTCCATGCTATATTCTTATATTATACGTTGGAAATCCTACTAAGATATTTTCTTTCATTTGGCAGATGAACCAATCATTATATTTCAGATTTGGGTCAGTTATTTTATTTCACACACTGTAAATATTCTTGACCTTTTAAATTACCGTGTCTTTATAAGAATATAGCTTTGTTGCTAGAACAACAAATTGAACACTATTTTAAATTGTATGACTTTGATGTTCCTTGGTGAAAAAACGTAATTTTGGAAACAGATCCTCACACACAGATCTTAACCTTTAACACCATTACAATTAAAAGCATCCCAATTTGGTGCTTATTTATTAGTTTGTTTGCTTAACTCTTCATTTGAAAAGTTGATATAATGATGCTAATTTTTACCTATAGAAGAACAGGGAAGAGATATTTGAATAAGAATGGCATGACATTTGTGACATGATTTAGTGAGTACACTGTAAAGCAAAAATAAAGTTTCATTCCAGGGTAAGTATAAGTAGCTCAAAGAGGAGTCAATAATTCTAGAAGACCTAATATTTAGATACATTTAATAGTAGAATATATGCATATAGTTAGCTATACAAGAGTAGTTAGTATGTTAACTATTTTCTAGGTTCTTTTCAAGTTTTCCTCATACGTAGATTAACTTATTTTTAAAAAATATTTAAAAAGAATTTTTTAATTAACATATAATGTATTATTTGCCCCAGGGGTATAGGTCTGTGAATCGTCAGGCTTACACATTTCACAGTATTCCCCATAGCACATACCCTCCCCAATGTCCATAACTCAGCTACCCCATCACTACCCCACCCCCCCCAGGAACCCCCAGTTTGTTTTGTGAGATAAAGAGTCTCTTAAGGTTTGTCTCCCTCCTGATCCCATCTCATTTCATTTTTCCTTCCCTACCCCCTAAGATCCCCTGCCCTGCCTCTCAAATTCCTCTTATCAGAGAGATCATATGATAATTGTTTTTCTCTGATTAACTTATTTCGCTCAGCCTAATACCCTCTAGTTCCATCCATGTCATTGCAAATGACAAGATTTCATTTCTTTTGATGGCTGCATAGTATTCCATTGAATATATATACCATCTTCTTTATCCATTCATCTGTTGATGGACATCTGATAGATTAGCTTATTTTTAATACCAACCCCACCAGGTATGTACTATTATCCAGGTTTATAGATGACACAGAGACTAATATCTCTGAGCTTTCCAGGGGTCACACAGGTAGGTAGTAAGTGGTAGAACACTTGTTTTTAACTCTGCACACGTCAACATTATGACAAAAGGGACATTTCAAGTCCATGATAAAAAAATGACCAAATTAATAAATGTTTTTTAGTGAATTGCCAGATTGTTTGGAAAAACAGAAGTAAAATGCTTACCTGATGCCATGTATACAGAGATAAATGCTTAAGATTTAAATATAAAAACAAAACTAGGGATGGCTATCTGTAAAGTTTCTGAGAGAGGCATGCCTTTTAAGGTGATACACTGTTAGTACCTTTAAATTATTAAGCATTCTTGGGTGTCGGGGGAAAAAAAGATTTCTCAATAGAACAATAGGCTAAAAACATAAAAAGATGAATTTTTAATTGCCAATTAGAAATAACAATTAACCAAATTCAAATTAGTGAATATTGTTTAATGATAAAAATGGATTTGTAAAATAAGAGCATTCTCCAGGATTTGATGGCAGTGGAGTCTGTTCTATAATACTAGTGTGATTCAAGGCCATATATACTCTGGTAAGGCAATTTGTCGTTCTCATGTCAAAACTACTAAAAAATACACCTACTCTTTGAACCATAAATTCCATTTCTAAGGATGTATTACAAATACATTTCAAATAAGAAAATGTCTAACAGTAGAAACCTGACTCAGTAAACTCCTGAACATGACATACCATGTAAGAGACAGTTAGTGAAAGTCAGCTATGGTTAGTGTGAAATAATGTCAGCTCTTAAGGAGTTTGATTGTTTTAATATAGATATTGTATTTTTTTCATGAGGTGGAGATCAAAAAATCACTGTAACAGAGGAGTATTTTAAAAATGTATTGCTGACTTTAATATGTTAATATATACTTAATATATAAAATACCATAAAGTTAATATTTTAATATGTACCTATTACAGACTATAAGTAAAATGATCAGTATAATGCTTTATGTATAATTATCTTTAATAATTTATCGTCCCCCAAATAGTAACCTGAACATGCAGTCTTTGAAATAAGAGTGCTAAAAATCTAGATGAGTGCAACCCAAAGAGAATAGCACTTTGTGTTAATTTATTAGCATTCAAGGAAGACAAATGTATCTGATCATCTTTGCATCATTTTTGTTACAGTTTGTTATACCAATACTGCTGTCACCCAAGAATATTCTCTCATAAGATTGTATGCCTAATGGAAACAGAACCAATAGAATGTATTTATATAGAGAGATCTTATATTTTATACATATATATATTTATTTATATACCTATATCTATATGTATGTGTAGATATCTATGTCTCTTTTATATAGAGATATATAGATAGATATAGATGTATAGGTAGATAGATGGGTAGATAGATAGAGATTTAATATAAGGAATTGACTCATGTGATTATGGAGGCTGACAAGTCCTAAGATCTTCATGGTGAGTCAACCAACTGGAGACCTAGGCTCTAATGTGTAGTTCCAATTTGAGTCTGAAGGCCTGAGAATCATGGGAACTGATGTCTTGGTTCTAGTAAGAAGGCCTGCTAACTCAACACTCAGGAAGAGTTTATGTTTCAGCTCAAAATCAGGCAGGAGAAATTCTCTTATTCAGCAGAGGATTGGCCTCTTTGTCCTGTTGAGACCATCAACTGATTGGGTGATACCCACCCACATTAAGGAGAACAATATGCTTTACTTGTCTATACATGTAAAACTTCGTTTCGGGGCACCTGGGTGGCTCAGTGGGTTAAAGCCTCTGCCTTCAGCTTGGGTCATGATCCCAGGGTCCTGGGATCGAGCCCCGCATTGGGCTCTCTGCTCAACAGGGAGACTGCTTCCCTTCCTCTCTCTCTGCCTGCCTCTCTGCTTATTTGTGATCTCTCTGTGTCAAATAAATAAATAAAATCTTAAAAAAAAATTTAAAACTTTGTTTCATCCTAAAACATCTTCACCCAAAAACCCAGAAGAATGTTTGACCAAGTATCTGGGCACCCTGTGGCCCAGTCAAATCGACACATAAGGTTAACCATCTCATAAAAGAATGTGAATGTGTGTGTATCAGTGTATATGTATATGTGTATGTGTATAGTATGTACATGTAAAATAATATATACCGTAAGATGTAAGGTGGTATAAAATTATGCATATGTCATTTTTAAATTGGGCAATAGATTCTAAATATGTCCATTAATATTCCTGTGTTATTTATTTGAGCAGCCTGCTGTGTTGGTTTGATAGTTTCTTCATTTACATGTCCACAGTAGAGAATGAAGACTTCTGGGGCAGAGAAATGCTTACAAGTTATCTGTTCGACCATCCTCTATAGAGAAATGGCCAAGGAATCCATTTCTTGTTGATGCTTTCTTGAGGACCTTTACACAGCCTTTCTGAAGATCAAGCCCACTCTAATTCTTTAGTAGCTTGCTTTCTTTAGAGCAAGGCATGTGGATTCTTGTTTTCTTTTCTTTTTTTTTTTTTCTTTCTTTCTCTCTCTCTCTTTTTTTTTTTTTTTTTTTTTTTTTTTTTTTTTTTTGATACTGTTCCACCTTGGTTTTCTTACTCCTATGACAGAGGCCAGAGCATACTCCAACCCTTCAGGTTCTTAGGACCTTGATCACACTGAATATAAACCTCTTCTTTTTGCTTCTGTTGTTTTTGTTGTTAAGATTCCTAGTTTGTCTTCAGTCAAAATAATGAAATCTTACATGGAGGTCTTTGTGGGTGACTCGCTGATACCCATTCCAACCCAAGTCATGGTGAGTTCATACCTCTCCTAAGGATTGGCATAGGACTGAATCTTTGGCAGAATGATGACAAGTGTGGTGTAGAAGAAGAGTGTTAAGACAGCTGTGGGACAGGGCCACTGCTCCTATGAAGGAGGTGCATGAAAGTGTTGCTCCCTTCTTCCTCTCAACATTGCCATATCTGGATATTTCTCTTACATCTGCTGGCATCATCTTTATCACACGGAAGGAGACTAGCTAAGCCTCTTTCACACATTGAGCGTTAGACAGCAGAGGCAAAGAATTAGCCTAGGGAGTGGTGAAGATGCTGCATTTGCCAGTTCTGGAGCCCACCACACCTCTAGACATCGTGCTTGGGCATACAGACAAACAAAAGTGCAAAAATTTCTTTCTTGTGTTTCTTGAATTTTGCTTTTGAGGTAATACTGACGATAGAGAATTAACTGACAAATAGTCTCTTCATTTCTATTTTTAAGAAGAGTTTGTGAAGAATTACTACTAATTTTCTTTAAGTTTTTGAAGGAATTCACCAATGAATCTATCTGGATTTGGGCTTCATTTGTATGAAGTTCTTAAATTATGAATTCAAACCTGGGATTTATTATATGTCTGTTCAGATTTTCTATTTCTTATTCTGCTAGTTACAGACTTTTTGTTGTTCTAGGAGTTTGTTTAATCAGAATTATCTAATTTTTTAGCAGAGAGTTGTTTAGAATAATCCCTTTTATTCATTTGATTCCTGTAGGTAGTAGTGTCCCCTCTTTCATTCCTAATTTTAGTGGTTTGAATCTTTTCTCATTTTATTTTTGGTCAGTATATTTAAATTATTTTTCAGGTTTTTTTTTTCTATTTTCAAAAAAACAACTTTTGGTTTTAATAATGGCTTCTGATTTTCTAGCCTCAATTTTATTAGTTTCCTCTCTAAATGTATTTTCTTCCCTCTGCTTACTTTAGCTTTAGTTTGTTCATTTTTCTGTGTTTAAACATGGGAGATTAGGTTATTGATTTGAGCTGTTTTTTTCCTTCTTAATATAACCTTTTGCAGCTATAAATTCTCTTTAAACCCTAGTCTGGCTTCATCCCAAAGGTTTTGGTATATGTGTCTTCATTCTTTGGCCTGTTGGTTATTTGGGATAGTTTTGTTTAATTTTAACATATTTGTGAATTTCTCAAATTTTTTCTTTTACTGATTTCTTATTCCATTGTGGTGAAAAAACACACTTTGTATTAGCCAGTCCTTCTAAATAAGTTGAAACATGTATTAGGATAGATAACTTATTCTGGGCAATGTTTCCTGTGCTTTGAGAATAATGTGTATTCTGCTATTGTTGGGTGGAGTGTTTCCTACATATCTGTAGGTATAGTTAGTTTTTAATGTTGGCCAAATTTTTTTCCTTTTTTATGTACTGTGCATTTGTTCTATCCATGCTGGATGTGGGGTTTGGAGTTCTTGTGAGGTATGCACATATATGTAATTGTTACAAATTACTCAGATATTGACCTCTTTCATTATTAAAAAAAACAACAACAAAAAAAATCCTTTTTACCTCTAGCAAAATATTTTTATTTTAAAGGCTCAGTTATTGGATACTGGTGTTACCTACAGCTTTCTTATAATTGTTCTTCTTTATAACATGTTTTTCTGTCCTTTATTTTCAATCTGTTTGTATCTTTGAAAGGAAAGGAGAACAGTTAATTGTTTATAGGGCCTGTTGTATTAACCTTCTTATTTACCACTTCTGGTTCCCTTTAGTTGCTGTGAATCTGAGTTACCATTTGGCGTTATTTCCTTACTCCAGTATAGTTTAGCTTTCACCTTTTTATTTTGTGCTGTAATTGTCAAATATATATTATATATTATAGTCCCAATAATGCAGTTGTTTACATATTGCTTTATATAATTCTTTTTTATTCAGTTTAAACAAGAAGGAAGAAATATGCCTGTATACTGCTTTTAGGATTACATAATCACCTATTCTGATAGATTCCTCTTCCACCAAATCTGTGCCTCTGCTCCAGAGATGGGTGTGGGGATGGTGGCATGCTTTTCTTGGAATTTTCTTGGAATGATAACCTTGCTTAATGAGCAAGAAGTTGAGTAAGGGAGGAGCCTCTGATTTTTTGTTTGCTTATATGTTTGTTTTGTTTTTTTTTTTTTGTTTTGAATGAGGGCCTTCTGGGCCCCAGTATTCTCAGCCTGTTGCCTACTGGGTGGAGCTTCCACCTTACAAGTTGGAACTGAATGGTGGAAGAGATTCCAGTCCTGTTAGCTCCTCTTGTCTAAAATAGAGTCTCTGCATGAGATGATGAGAAATGGCAGTGTCCTCCCCTCCTAGGAAGATACTGTAGCCCTGAACTAAAAGCCAGGGAAAGATGAAGTAATGTATTCTTGACTTCAACGACCAAAAATCTTCCCTTATGATAAACTGGGGAGTCAAGGAGGGAGTAGAGCAGGTTTTGACTCAAATGCCATAGACTGGCTTTTCTTACACAGATTTAATAGATTTTCTAGATTTTTTTTTCACTTAAAGTATGTCTTTAGGAAATTTTCCAGAGATTTTTTTAAATTATTATTTTTCACCAGTCATCATTGTGTTTTGCCAGACTGAGGGTCCATAGAATTCCTCACATGACCCTTCCAGCAGTCTACATCGTATTTCCATAATTAGATTGCCATATAGAAGTTTTATGCTTATTTCATCATGTTTCTATTTTTGTTGTTCAGAAATACCAGAAACATTTTTGTTTTCTTTTAAAATACTTATGTATAAAATGTTAAATTAGGTTCTTAAAAATAACATTTGTCCAGGGAGGAAAAAAAAGGTGGGGGGATGGCTATTCATACAGATTGTAAGTAGTATTATGGGGCTCAGGATTTTTTCCTTCAGTGTCAGAAAATAAATGTCTTAAGTTCAAACAAATTATAGTAAATATATTTTGTTGTAAAAAAATAAGTAGGTCCTAAATAAAATTTTTTTACACATTAACTCTGCATCTTTTTTTTTATGAAAGTGATTATAAAATAAATTACATGTAAAAATTCTTTTAAACCTAAATAACATACTGTATTTTGTATTGACATTTGATGTTTCACTTTAACCTTGATTTCTACCTTAAAAGATCTATATAGAGTAATGAATACTAATGTATAGTTATAGTTTTCCTTGTACAAAACAAACAAGTTTTCCTTGTACAAAACACACAATAATTCTGGTGTACAAATAGTACACCAGAATTGGTGAATGAACAACAGAGTTTTTCTAAAATCCACTACATTTCTTTAGAACAGTTGTATAACATAAAGACTTTTCTTCTTCTTCTTGTACATTTGAAAAAATCAGAACTAGAAAAAAGTGAGGTGCCATAATGTAAGCACTCTGATATAGAGTATAATGTGAATTTGTAACATACTGCTTTTGTGTTATGCTTTCAAAATAACATACACATTAATGTGTTAAACCCCTATTTTGTGGGATTTCATGGTTTTACTCCATTTGAATTCATATTCTTAACATGTTGGTCCATTATGGTAAAAAATGAATTGTTTTTATATGAGTTGGTGACATTACAAATAACATGTCCCTTTAAAATTGTATATCATAAGTTAAGAGATAACCATTCTCCAAAATCTCTACAAGTTCTAGGCGCTATGTCTTGAACAAGTGCAAAATTTCTCTTACATGTTAGGTATCTACTTTATTTAGCATATGGGGAAGAGTAGCAGAGAGAGAGATGTTGCTCTTTATCTTTTCTAGTTCAGTTGTTTGGGCATATCAGTACCAAAGGAGAAGTGTCAAATCAGATGAAGAGCCATTTTTCTCAGGGCTGAACCAGACATTGTCAATATGGCTGTACTTTAAGAAAAATGTTTTCCTCGATATTTACTAAGGCAGGTGTCATAACCATGGGATACAATAGTAAATCAAACTGGAGCAAGCAAATGTTAGGCAAAGTAGACTATGACCACTGACCTTATATAATGTAATGTCTACTCTCCTAGAGGTCATGAGGCCCATAGCCAAACAATCTGCTGAGAGACCTTGCACTAGGACCTTGTTGTGCCTCCTCTGTGGCTCTTTTCTACTCTGAGCAATTTCTGGCTGCTACTCAGTATTTCACATTCTCACTTCTCATTGGGCATCTCTGCAGCTGTGTTCAATCTATGAAAAGTTTTTGTTTGTTATTTTTGTTACTAATTTTCTAGCAAAAGATTAGGTAGAGTCAGAGTGTGGAATTTGTGTGTGCATGACATTATTCATTTCTCAATATATCTTAAAGTGAAAATAGGTATATCAAAAGATTAGAAAGGCTCAAAATTAAACATGTAAGATAAAATATATAATACTCACTGGTGAAAGAAGATACATAATACGTGCTGCTTTTTATAAAAACCAGAGGAAAGCAGCTGGGAAATAAAACAATCAGATTTAGAAAAACCTTGGGATGATTCTAAAATTTTACTATGAGATGCTTCTGTCTTTATGTGTCCTGGAAAAAAGCAAAAGTGTAGTCTTAACTATACATTATTTCATAAAGAATGTATTACTAGAAATCTCTCTAAATGATTATACCATCTGAATTAAATTTCAAGTAAAATGTTTCTTCTACTGAAGATGGGCTGTATTAACAGCACCTTAAAGTTCTATATTAAATGCACACAGAATTCACTCCTCTACTACTTGGAACAACTCTATGGAGCTTTGAAAATTCTTCTTGTGTGGAAAAGGATAATATGAATATAGCAAGATTATGTTGCTATGACAACTATGGCTTCTCTATTTCTAGTCTTTCTTGCATTTCAACTTTCAGCCTTTGGGTTGTATTGCCATTTTTCCCCCTTAATCTATCTGATACATATGTGAAAATGCTGACGAAACTATAACAAGGAAAAAATATTCATAGCATTTTTTAAAAATATTATCTCTCAGTAAAAAGAAACTTTAAAGTAAAAAAAAATGCTGACATCAACAAACCAAATACTTTATGTCCAATAATATCACAAATATATAGGTGTGTATAAGGAATATTATTAAGAGTATACACTTTTGTTAAAAAAATGAGTCTTAAAAAAAAGCAAAGGCATCAGCAAAATTAAATACAGTAATTTCTCTTGTAAATATGTTTTACCAAGTAATACAGGAAGGATTTTGTTAGATTCAATCAACAGACTATCTCATCTTGCTTAAAAAGTATACATATATACATATTATTTAACTGATCTAAATATCTTATTTGTGAAATTTATATATACATATGTATATAATATATTATATACACACATCAACTTTAAATTATAAGTTGTGTTGTTGTACTTTATTTTTTTTTAAGATTTTATTTATTTATTTGACAGAGATCACAAGTAGGCAGAGAGGCATGCAGAGAGAGAGGAGGAAGCAGGCTGTCTGCAGAGCGGAGAGCCGGATGTGGGGCTCGATCCCACGACCCTGGGATCATGACCTGAGCCGAAGGCAGCGGCTTTAACCCACTGAGCCACCCAGGCGCCCCATATAGAGTGTAATATATAATCTCTATAATCATGTATTGGAATGAAACTATTCGAATTTTTTTGACAAGGAGTTCCAGGCTCAGCAAGTTTAAGCAATTTATATAATTTAAGTAAAATGATAAAATCATTCTTAGGTAATAGAAAATCACAATTTGAATCTATTATATGTATTTTGCAATTATTAAAAAAAATAAATTTGAAACCTTGTTCAGTACTTCTGTCATTAATCTTTTTAGAGATTTCCTGATAACTTTTCATATAGACATTTCTTCATATTGATTTTTAATAATGTAAAGGACAAAATATTTGTAGACTGATACTAAGCTCATTCTTGAGTAACACATTTATTTTTTAAGTAATCTATAAATAAGTAATATTTTTAGTCATAGACATTTTAAATCCACAGATATTTAGTCAATTTATTTTTTATAGGGATAAATGGGTCAATTTCAATTTCCCTAGTATTTCTAAAAATATTTGTTCTTTGACATGAGAACAGTTCTTCTAAAGTGTGTTTGTGTGTGTGTGTGTGTGTGTATTTACCTGAGTAAAAGACTACGGTAGAAGTATACATTGTGTTTCCAGGAAATTTTAGGATGGAAAACTATAATTTGTAATTTTTTTTTTAGATTTTTATTTATTTATTTGACAGAGATCACAAGTAGGCAGAGAGGCAGGCAGAGAGAGAGGGTGAGGAAGCAGGCTCCCCGCGGAGCAGAGAGCCCGATGCGGGGCTCGATCCCAGGACCCTGAGATCATGACCTGAGCCGAAGGCAGAGGCCTAACCCACTGAGCCACCCAGGCACCCCTAGAATTTAAAAGTATATTCAGGGATGCCTGGGTGGCTCAGTGGGTTGAGCGACTGCCTTCGGCTCAGGTCATGATCCCAGCGTCCTAGGATCGAGTCCCACATCGGGCTCCTTCCTCGGCAGGGAGCCTGCTTCTCCCTCTGCCTCTGCCTGCCTCTCTGTCTGCCTGTGCTTGCTCTCGTGCTCTCTCTCTCTGACAAATAAATAAATAAAATCTTTAAAAAAAAAGTATATTCAAAAGTGAATTAATTATCTATATTTTAAGTATCAGAAGTTTTCCATATAAATTTATTTTTATCCCTGTGCTTCTTAAGGATCTGTGTGTAGATGTATATTTTTGTGTATATGCATACATACAGAAATGTGTAAATACATATTTCAAGAAAACCTTTCATAAGTTTTTAACTAAGGCATCTAATGGGTAACCTGATATCACTAAAAGACTTAATCTTTCATGAAATCTAACATGCCCTGTGCATGTTTAATCACAAAGGAAGAATGAGGCAATAAAGTAAAAATGCTACCATTATTAGAGCTATACATTCACTAGAGCTACTTCATATATCACATAGGATTGTATTATGTTGAGTTAGCTGTGATAAGTAGCTAAATCACTTTTGACAAGTGAAGATAATGAATTCAGAAGAGATAACTAATTTCACCAAGAGCACACAATATGTACATTGCAGATCCATCAGTTCAGACACTGATGTAACTGACACAAAGTCCATATTCCCCCATACGTTGAGTTGAATTTTTAAATGAGACAAGAATAGTCAACAAGGAATAGTCGATCATAATTATAAATTAAACTGTTTTTGTTAAAGTAATAACAGTGTCTGTCTGGTCTTTGTGAAATACATGCAGCCATTGCTCTATTGAGAAATTTACATGTTTTTCTCATTGAACGGGCATAACAATACCATGTTGTACCTATTCAATGTATCTCATTTAATGGTTTAGGAAACTCTGGCTTATAGTGGTTAACTTAGATAAAGTCACACACATAGTAAGGGGTGATGCTAGGATACAAATCCAGGCAATCTGACTCCAGAACGTGTTCTATTAACGGCAATAAATATTGTTGGGTTTTGAACTAAGAGTGCCTGACTTCTTAGGTATAAGCTCTCTGCCCCTGAATTTCTGTTTGATTTTGGATAAATTACTATATTGGGGTCCTCTAGGGAAATAGAACCAATAGGGTGTATATATAGTAGAAAAGAAAGAAGTTCAATTTAAGCAAATGGCTCACATGCAAATCTGAGGAAGGCTAGCAGGTTAAAAGCTCAAGAAAAAGTAGTAGCTGGAATCCAAAGGCAGTCTGCTGTGCAACCAAGAAGAACCAATGTTGTAGGCAAAGTCAAGAGTCTGCCAAGAAATCCTTTCTTTTTTGGGTAAGCCTAGCCTTTTTTTCTATTTAGTCCTTTAACTGATTGGATAAGGACATTTTCTTACTCAAAATCCACTAATTTAAATATATAGCTCATTTAAAAACATTCTCATGGAAATATCTAAAAAAATAAAAAAATCTAATGAAGTGTCTGCACCATGGCCCAGATAAATGGACACATAAAATTAATCATCATAGTTAATTTATTTATACCTTATTTCTTACCTTTAGTAATAAGATAGCATTTTTAAAATGTGAAATAAAATTCACATAATGTAAATTAACCATTTTAGTTCAGTTGCATGTAATATGTTCATGATGCTATTTAATCATCACCTATGTCAAGTTCCAAGATATTTTCATCACCCCACAAGATATGTGTACCCTTTAAGCAGTTATTCACCATACCCTGGCAACGACCTATATGCTTTCTGTCTCTATGGATTTATCTATTCTCTGACTATTTCATAGAAGTGGAATCACACAATATGTGACTGGCTTTTTTGTGTGTCTGGCTTTTTTCACTTTACATACTGTTTTTGAAGCTCATTCACATGCCCATTCATGCGTTGATAAGCATTTGATTTGTTTCTACCCGTTGGCTCTTGCGAATAGTGCTACTGTGAACATCCATGTACAAGTATTTCTTTTAGTACCTGTTTACACCTTTCTTACCATATACCTATTACTAAAACTGCAGAGTCATATGATAATTCTGCGTTTAACTTTTTGAGCAGTGGCGAAATTTTTTTTCTAATGGCTAAACCATTTTAGCCAAGAACAATTGCCTCACTGTTCTGATTGTAATCTTTTAACTTTTCATGTTAGTATGTTAGTATGAATTGCATTGATTGATTTACTAATATTATAGTAGCTTTTCATTCCTGGATTTAGAAATCAGAGTGTTATGATTTCTCTACATCATACCCAACATTTGTTATCTTCCACTTATCTGATGTAGACAGAATAATTCCCCTCACCAAAGATGTCCATAGCTTAATTCCTGAACCTGTACATGTCACCTTACATGGCAAAAGACTTTCAAATGCACTTAGGATAAGGAAATTGAGATGGAAAATTATCCTGGATAATTAGGTGATCCCAGTGTAACCACAAGTCATTTAAAAAGTCAGAGGAGAAATGTGAAGACAAAAGCAGAGTGTCAGAGTCAGAGTTAATATTAATTACTGACAAAGTAGATTTTAGAACAAGTAAGATAGTCAAAAATAAAGAAAGGCATTACATAGTGATAATGGGGTAAGTTAACCAAAACGAAATAACAATAATATATATACACCTCAAAAGAGAGTATCAAAACACATGAGGTAAAAACCGATAGAAGTGAAAGGAGAAATAGAGAAATATATGATAGTCATTGGAATATTCATTACCACTCTGTTAGAAATTGATAAATCGATAAATAAGAAAATCAATAAGGGTACAAATGGCTAATATTCTTAATTAACTTGATCTAATTGAAATGTACAGAGTACTTCCTCCAACAACAGCGAAGATACATTCTTTTTAAACTAAAAAAAACACATTCTAGGCTAATACCCTAACAAATTTAAAAGAATAAGTACCATGCAAATTATGTTCTCATACTACATTTGAATTGAACTAGAGATTAAAGAAAGAAAAATAGCTGGAAAAAAATCCCCAAGTATCTGTAGATTGCACAATGTATTTAAAAACAACTCATGGATAAAAGATGTCCAAAGAGACATTAAATGAATTTATGACTAAATTAAAATACATCTTTTCAAAATTTGTGGGTAGTATCATTGGATGCCTATATAAGAAAAAAAAAATGAAAGATCTAAAATCATTCAACCTTAGGAAACTAAGGAATATTAAATTGATTCTAAAGCAATGACTTAGCAATATTTGGGCAGAAGTTGTATACCAATTATTCTATACAGTTTTTATTTTTTATTTTTATTTTTTTTGTACAGTTTTTAAAACAAGTCTTTAATCTTGCCAAAACTTGACTAGAACTACCACCCTCTCCCAATCTAAAGGCTAGAGCCAGGCTTTTATTGCGCTTAATTAGGTAATGTGTGAAAAGCTATGAACACAGAAATTGGTCTATATTTAATTCCTTTTCTTTCTCTAGATTATGATTTCTCAGCAGATTTTTATAAATGTAAACTTGAGGGTATGATTTCTTTCATTTTCCCCATTTTAAGAAATTATGAAAAAATATGATATTCTTCTAAAAATGTTGGGAAATCAGGGGTCAACAAATAACTACCATTTACTATACCTAAATACTGAATAATTAAAAACAAGATTGAAGACCATCAAGTATCAATCAATAATAGTGACTACTGGATGACAGACACTTTCTAAACATTTGATGTTTATTAGATCATTTGAATTTTACAAAAACTGGAAGAAGGATGTTGTAGGGTCATTTTCATTTTAGATTTTAGGAAACTAAAAAACAATGTGTTTAAGTAACTCAGCTGGGGCGCCTGGGTGGCTCAGTGGGTTAAGTCTCTGCCTTTGGCTCAGGTCGTGATCTCAGGGTCCTGGGATCAAGCCCCACATTGAGCTCTCTGCTCAGCAGGGTCCTGCTTCCTCCTCTCTCTCTGCCTCTCTGCCTACTTGTGATCTCTGTCTGTCAAATAAATAAATAAATAAAATCTTAAAGAAAAGAAAAGAAACTTGGCTAAAATCACATAGCTAGTCCATACAGGAGCTAGGAATAACACTTGGATAGTGTGTCTTTAGAGATTTAATTTTATACCCGCTAAATCTCTGGCTCGAGATTTGGGATGTCCATGTAGGGGTTGTCAGATGGACATGCAGACACTCTGCCAATCTTCAGACCAGGGTGGAGCACTCTGTTTCAGCTTATGATAGCAGCTAAAATATACCTTTTCTGCAAAATGGACAATTCTGAAACAGAAACAGAAGATGCTGAATTAAGTGTTCTTGGTTGCTTCTACCAATCTTTTTTTTTTTTTTTAAGATTTTGTTTATTTATTTGACAGACAGAGATCACAAGTAGGTGGGGGGGGGGAGCAGGTTCCCTGGTGAGCAGAGAGCCTGATGTAGGGCTTGATCCTAGCACCCTGAGATCCTGACCTGAGCCGAAGGCAGAGGCTTTAACCCACTGAGCCATCCAATCACCCCTGCTTCTACCAATCTTACTAATAGAATAAAGCCACCCCTGCCTAGGAAAGAATGAGTTCGGCCAAATGCTTTTCTGCAAAACAAATTTCTCCATAAAGAAATATGAGGGGTGCCTGGGTGGCTCAGTGGGTTAAGCCTCTGCCTTCGGCTCAGGTCATGATCTCGAGGTCCTGGGATCGAGTCCCGCATCGGACTCTCTGCTC
>ML093310.1:27709-47531 GCA_003697995.1 Taxidea taxus jeffersonii | reverse complement strand
TTTGGGATGAATGCCCCTTCAACTAGTAACAATGGCACTCTATAACTTATGATTGTATTTCATTTGTGATTTTGACAGTGCTGCATGATGAAATATTCATTTTCTAGAGTTGGGCTTATGAGGGAAGGGAAGAGGCCGACTTTACATGGAAATGATATGTAGTTCATCAATTTAAAGTTTTGTATTGGCAAAAAATATGACATCATGTGTGAATAAAAATGAACCAACACAGCACTCATAGATGTTAAAAGAGGAAAAAGTGGGAGAAATGAATCACAACTTGACACACAGGATGAATATGCTGAACTAAAAAAAATAGTGATTCACAAAGAAAATGGCAATTTTATTTCAATAAAATCACAGTTCATATAAATATATGTATTTTTACTTTACTGGTTTTGTACACATTTTTTTGAAAATATCCATAGGAATAAAGAATAAAAGCTGAAAATGAAATTCATACCCCATTTTATTTCTGAAAATATTTAATTGATACCATAAAACTGAACGGTGATGACAAATGATTTAACCTTTTTACTCATTCATGCAACTCTGTGAATAACTCCAATAGGAATAAGCTAATTTCTGCCTTACTTGAAAGTTCATTTAACGTCTACTGATATTTAAAATTGTGTTAGTTATCTAATATTTATTCTTAATAAGGATAACTTTAGTTATTTCTCAGTGATTCTCTAGTTTTGCCATGATATATCTGATACATTAATTATTTCAGGTGACTTCTAATGATTTATGGAACACGTTTTGTTTTATTTTATCCCTGTTGAAAGACTATTTTGAAGGGGGAGTGTATTGGTTTCCTGGGGCTGCTGTAACAAAGCACCACAGACTGGATGCCTTAGGATGACAAAAATTTATTGTCTCAGGTCTGGAGACCAGAAGGCTGTGCTGACAGTGTCAGCCACTTGCTTCCTTATGAGGGCTGTAATGGCGAACCTGTTTGATGAATCTCTACTAGGTTCTGGTGGTTTGCTGTTAAGCTTTGGCATTACTGGGCTTGTAGATGCATTGCCCTAATCTCTGCGCTCATTTTCACTTCGTGTTCTCCCTGTGTAAGTACAATTTCTCCTTTTTAGAAGGACATGGGTCCTAACCCACTCCAATATGATCTCGTCTTAATCAATTATATCAGTGGTAACCCTACTTTAAAATAAGGTCAAAATCTGCGGCACTGGTGAGTAGGACTCTTTTATGAACTAAATTGTGTTCCCCCAAATTCATATGTTGAAGTCATATTAACCCACAACCTCAGTATGTGACTATATTTGGAATTAGCGTTTTTAAAACAGTAATTAAGTTAAAATGAGGTTCTAGGGGAACCCTAATACAATATGATTAGTATTCTTGTAAAAAGAGTAGATTAGGTCACAGATATATGCACAGAGAAAAGACCATGTGAAGTTACAAGATAAAGGTAGCCAACTACAAGCTAAGGAGAGTGGTTTCAAAAGAAGCCAACCCTGGAAAATACTTTGTTCTCTTATTTTGTGCCTCCATAATTGTTAGAAAATAGATTTCTGGTTTTTAAGCTATGCAGGCTGTGGGACTAACTAGCAAATTGATACAGCAAACTAATACAGACTTAGCAAAGTAATATAGGCTTCAAGATTTGAATTTTTGGTGTATACAATTCAACCCATAAGAGGGAGTTCGCTTCTCTCATGTTTTCTCTCTGTTTTTACCTTGAATAGTTACTGCACACACACACACACACACACACACAGAGGCACATAAATGTATATATAATAAATACAATTTATATATAAATACGTATTTATATATATATAACTTTATTAGCTATATTAAAACTGTATTCACTACATTACCTAGCTTCTCTCATATTTTCTTTCAGTTTTTCCTTCAATATTATTGCTATATATATTTATATATGACATATAATATTCATATATATATAATATATATTTGGTTATTTATACTGACTTACCTTTAGTTATGGTCAATACTAACTTCATGTTTAAAACAATTCACCTGTGGCATTTTAATTGTTTAAGAGGCAGATTATTTTATCCGAGCAGTGTCATAGTTGTATGTAAAAACTGAAGGATGTTTAAGTTAGCAATTTCTTATTGTAAATTGATTCATAAGGCAAACATAGATACAGTTATTGTGATTTACAAGTAAGTTTAAGATAAAGGCCTTCCAAGAATTGAACAGTCACAACCCATTGCCTCTCCCTTACAAAAGTAAACTTGAAATATTAAGAGATCATTGAATATTCATTGACAAAGACTGTCAAGGAATGTAACTGAGATTTTATGGAAAGTTAAATTGGATTGCTTCCATTAATTCTCCAAGTCAAAGATTTTAGTCTTTTATCTTAAAATAAATGAAAAAAAAGTGTATTTTAATTTTTATATTTATATAGATTTTGTATTTATATATACTCTGATAATAGCTACAAATATATCCATTCTCTACATATATGACACTAATATTATATCATTTAATACACATATAGATACAGCTATATGTTCACACAAAAATATGCATATCTTCATGAGCATCAGTAGGGTTTTTTGGGAGGATCGGCATGCTTATTACAACAGCCACGTAAGACACATACAGGTGCTCAAATGAGTTATGCACCAAGCTGCCATGAACTGGATTCCTGCCTAGAAAACATAAAGGACATTTAAAAAAATTGTTATTAAATCAGCTTCAGGTGTACAGCATTGTAGTTCAACATTTGTGGATACTAGAAAATGATCACCCCCAAAAGTCTAGTTAGCCATTGAAACCCTAATATTTTAATGACAATAAGATGCTTATTGATTTCATAATCTGTAAATCTGTATATATATATATATATATATATTTTGTTTGTTTGTTTGTTTGTTTGTTTTATCCTCATATTTTAAGTAGACTTGACTTTCAGATACTAATTAGATTTGGCCAACAATAGCTTGGAAAACAGTTTCTCAAACTTGGTGTCACATGAGGATCACTTGTGGAGTCTTAAAAAAAATGATGACTGGGTCTTATTTCCAAGGATTCTGATTAATTAGTGGGTAGTGAAGCAAGGCATAGAATTGTTAATATATCTCTGAAGGATTCTAAGTGTGGTGATCTTTTTGAACCACAATCTTAAGGGATGCTTTTGATGAAGTTGAGGTAGAGGAGGAAGGAAACTCAACAGATCCAGGGAAGGAAGTAAGAACACTTGATTTGGTAGGAAACAACTTCCCAGTTCTTAGCACCAATATCGTTTTTAATATTTTAATTGTGAAATGGCCAGTAAAAAGTGAAGAATTTGACTACACATATATGAGAAAGGAATTTTTAGTAACTTCTCTTTCTTCTGTGTTCTAAGTTTTGCTCTCTCTATTACTGTATTTTTTTCCTATAGGGAATTATTTTTATGTGCAAAAGGAAGAAGTTACTTCAGTTCTAATAGAAAACTTTCAGATAACCAAAATTATGCAAATCATCCTTCCTACATTTTATTTTTCTCAGTGACTCCCTCCCCCCAAGTGTGAGTTACCACTCTTCTAAACACCAATTACTTAAACTTTAGAATTCCTAACTGTAAGATGAACGAAGTATTTTCTACAGCTTTGTTCATATTTCACAGATGGCCTTTTGTGCTTTTTTCTGAGTTCTTTATAATTATGTGTGACACTCTTCTTTGAGAATTGGTGTGAATGTACTAAAACATTATATCTCAACTTGAATTCAAACATGTTCAACATGGTTTGCCTTAAAATCTGCAGTCGTATCCTATGTTTATGTAGCTATAGAGCTAAGACTAATTTTTCTTAACATTGCATTATGCATACTGCTGAAACATTTTTATAAAAAAAATTTTTATAGGCTGGCAAAAAAGATATAGCTCATCAAAAACTGATCCCAGGACAAGACAGTTTGCCTCATTTAGGATAATGATTTTCTAAATATCCACTCCATAGTTTTAATAATAGCCAAGGCTAAAGAATGATAGAAATGTCTAATTTTGTTGCATGTATGTGTGTTTGCTTTTTATTAAAATAATCTGGTTATAAGTTATCCTTTGGATTAATATAGGCAATATACAATGAGGTCTGCTATTTCTAAAGATGTGTTTTATTTGGGAATTAAAATATAGATGAGTAGGCTGCTTTCCATTTATCTGCATTTTTTAAATATAAATGTGTTTTCCTAAAGTCAAATAATAAAAATGAACATTATGAAAATTAACATTTAGTATACATGTTTTAGCATTCAAAGTGACTTTGTATATGTTTATTTAATTCTCACAATAATTCAGTATTTTAGGTAATGTAGTTACAGGTTAATAGGTGTCAAAAGTGAGTCATAAAGAAGTGGGAAACTTTCTAGAAAGTCATAGAAGAGTAATTGAACACCTGAGATTTGAAACTTACTAGGACATTACACAAATGTACAGTCTGATATCTTATACTGGTCAAATATGCTAAGTGTGTAATGAATTGTTGCAACAGTGATAGAACATTAATACAGAGAGCTAACATAGTGATGAGGGACTGCTGGTCTAAATTTTGAAGAAGCAATCCACTATTCTAGTATGCTTTTACCTTGGGCATATTTTTTTAAAAGATTTATTTATTTTGGCAAGGGGGCAGAGGAAGAGAGAGAGAATCTTCAGCAGATTCCCTGCTGAGTGAGGAGCCCAATAGAGGGCTCGATCCCATGACCCTGAGATTAGAACCTGAGCTGAAATCAAGAGTCATACACATAATAGAGTGAGCCACCCAGGTTCCCCTACCTTGGGCACATTTACTAATCTAGAAGAGACTGAGACAAAGCAATGCAGTAATGCCTACATCCTAAGGAGAGTATAAATAGAGCCTGGATCCTATCATAACTGAGGGACTCCATTAAAAATGTAAATTTTGGGTGGTGGGGCTGAGGAATTATACCTTGGGTTTAAGACTGAAATAAGTAGAAGAGACATCATGTGAATTCTAGCATAGCTTTCTTTAATCAATTTGAATGTGCCAAGGAATTTCACTCTCTAAAATTGGGTTAAGTCAATAGATCTTAACTGCTGGCAGTTTTTTTGTTTTCTGTTTTTTTTTTTTTTTTTTCCCAAGGGACATTTGGCAATGCTTGGAGATATTATGGTTGTCACAACTAGGGGAAGGGGATGATATTGCTTTCTAATGAGCAGAGACCAAGGAAAGTATCCAGTCTCCTAAAGTATGTGGAGCAGCCTTCCACAACAAATATTTATCTGTGCCCAAATGCTAATAAAATCCTGCAGTTCATAAACCCTGCTTTAAGTTGATCCCAGATAAGCTTCTGCCTGCAGATGCCTAGGAGAAGCAAACACAAAACTTCTCTGGAATTATTTAATGTGATGTTAGTCCTCAAGATACTACTACAAACAGTTTTATGAATAAAATGTCCAGCCTGAAGTAAAAATTAATAAAGCAGTCGAGAAGATAAGGCAATATGAATGACACCATAAAGAAACATGACAATCAAAAGAGACCAAGAGAATTTCTTGATGAATAGAATCATCCAGAATTTATCTACCTTATTGTACTTGAAAGATAAATAAAAGGTTAAAAACTCTGGCAGAGGGCTAGAAAATACAAAATGTCACATACCAGAATTGCCAAATAGAATAATAAAAATAATAAATAGAATTACTAGGATTAAAAAAGTGCAATAACCAAGATTAAGAATCCAATCAGTGGGTTTATAAGGAGAGTGGGGAAGATAAATAGAGAATTAATGGTGAGAAAGCTCTGTACCAAAAAAGCATGGAGTAAAAAGATAAAATTCACCAAAAGATGTAAACTATATTGAAAGTAGAATTGAAAGAACTTACAGGGGTGCCTGGGTGGCTCAGTGGGTTGAGCCTCTGCTTTCAGCTCAGGTCGTGATCTCAGGGTTCTGGGATCAAGCCCCACATCGGACTCTACTCAGCAGGGAGCCTGCCCCCCACCCCCGCCTGCCCCTCTGCCTACTTGTGTTCTCTTTCTCTGTCAAATAAATAAATAAAATCTTTTTAAAAAAAGAACTTAAATATTTATCTGGAATCTCATAAGGAGATGAGAAAACAAATGGAGCAGTAGCTGTGTATGAGGAAATCATGACTGAGATTTATTATTTATGAATTAAACAGTAATTTAGAGATTCAAAAACTTCAACTTTTAAACAGGACAAGTTCAAGGAAATTCACAGCTATGCAACTACTACTCACAGTATAAAAATGCAGATAACAGAAGCAAAAGATACTAAAAAATTGCATATGAAAAGTGATATACTACATCCAGATGAACCACTGAGAACTGACTTCTAACAAGAAACAAAAGAGGCCTTAAGAACATTGAACATCTTCCATGGGATGAAATGAAAAAAAGCCAACCACCTAAAATTATCTACCTATCTGAAAAACCCTCTAAGGATAAAGACAAAATAAATGCATTTTCAGGCAAAACAGAAAGGGATTTATTACCAGGAGACACAAACTTAAATAAACATAAACTCAGATAAACATTATATCATGATTTTAAAGGAACACTAGATTCCAAAACTACGCAAAGGAGTGACAAGGCATGAAATGGTAAATATGTTGGTAAATCTAAATGAGTACTGACCGGATAAATAATGTCATATAAATAATATACACAGAAAAATAATATGTAAGTATGGATGCAGTAAAGAGAGTTTTAATTTTGCTGTCTTGTCTGGCAGGATGAGTTATATTCCAAATGAACTACCTTGCACTACCTTCTTCTTTAGCTAATAGTAAAAATAAGTAGGGGTTTAAGTCTGAATCTTCCAAATCTTTCAAAAATATTTAATCAACAAAAATATGTACTAAAACAGACTGATCAAAATCAAATCATATAAGCAATTGATGTTCTGTCTATACTTCAAAAGAGAATCAGAATTTGGGGCCCCTGGGTGGCTCAGTCAGTTAAGCAACCTACTCTTGATTTCAGCTCAGGTCATGATCTCAGGGTTGTGGGTTCGAGCCCCATATCAGGCTCTGTTCTGAGCACTCTCCCTCTGCCCCTCCCGCCACCTCTGAAAATAAAAAAAAGGTGAAAAACTCAAAACCCATGGATCTTTATTTTATTTTATTTTTTAAAAGATTTTATTTATTTAACACAGAGATCGAGATCACAAGTAGGCAGAGAGGCAGGCAGAGAGAGAAGAGGAAGCAGGCTCCTTGCTGAGCAGAGAGCCCTGATGGGGGTCTCCATCCCAGGACTCTGGGATCATGACCTGAGACGAAGGCAGAGGCTTTAACCCACTGAGCCATCCAGGCGCCCTATAGATCTTTATTTTTTGTTTCTGCTATCCATCTCATGATCCGAGAAGAATATGCATCTATTAATGCCCTTTTCTTTGGAAACATGAATTACAGACTTTGCATATTACTTCAGAATATTCACACAGAATGAATAGATCAGACCCAAGGATAAAACAGAATGAACTAGGGACGCCTGGGTGGCTCAGTTGGTTAAGCGGCTGCCTTCGGCTCAGGCCATGATCCCAGCGTCCTGGGATCGAGTCCCGCATCGGGGCTCCTTGCTCGGCAGGGAGCCTGCTTCTCCCTCTGCCTGCCGCTCTGTCTGCCTGTGCTTGTGCTCTCTCTCTCTCTCTAACAAATAAATAAATAAAATCTAAAAAAAAAAAACAAAACAGAATGAACTACCTTAATTTTAGTGCTATAGTAAACAGTTTTCAGTTTCCTGTGTCACAGTAAAAAATTTAACTTGTCTGTTCCTCATGGTATCAACAGCCAATAGTGTTGTTTGGTTAGCACCTTACAGTTTATAGAGCATGTTCACATAATATATATTTATTTATTTGTTTTTACCAGAAGCCACTGAATTGGAGGGTCCAAGTCATAGACCTATTAGGGTGGTAAGAAAATTGAAGTTCAGCATGAGTTCATATGTGATATACAGCTAAGAATTGTGTTCAAATATGGAATTTCTTTTCTATCTTACTATGTACTTCATAGAAACAATAAAAAAAAAGCTGATAAATGTCTCCTAAAACAAATCCTAACATGCCAAAATAAAGTTGGTAGTATTTTATATTACTGAGAAAGTGATGAACAGAGTCTTCTCATCAGCTCCTAATGCACTAAAATTGGTAAAATTCTATCAGAAATCATTTGAAAATAACTACAGATTTTTTTTTAAGTTCAAAGTCATTAATACAGTAACAAGATATTTTTGGCAGCATTATCACAGCTGAATTCATGATAGCAAGAAAAGGGGAAAAAATCTAAAAAAGACGAATGATTGATTAGGTGAGCCATAACATTTCTAAAAGATAGAGCGTCATACAGCCATTTAAAATTATATTTTGGGGAGCCTGGGTGGCCCATTGGGTTAAGCCTCTGCCTTGGGCTCAGGTCATGGTCTTGGGGTCCTGGGATCGAGTCCCGCATCAGGCTTTCTGCTCATCAGGGAGCCTGTTTCCTCCTCTCTCTCTCTCTCTGCCTGCCCCTCTGCCTACTTGTGGTCTCTGTCTGTCAAATAAATGAATAAAATCTTTAAAAAAAAACAAAATAATATTTTATCAAAATATGGATTTGGGGGTAGGGGGAAACGTGATGTGTTAACAGTGGATAATTCTAAACTCTCCATTTTGGTGATTATGAATTCAGACCCCAGTTCCAGAGTGTCTGAGTTCACAGTCTGCCTTTGGCAGTTGCTACTATGTAATGCCAAGGAATTTACATAAATTTCTGTGCCTCAGTTCGCTCAGCTGTAAAATGGAGGCAATAGTAGCACATACCGATCGTGCTGTTGTGAGCATTGAGGAGAAAATAAATGTAAAGAGCTTAGAAATGTTCCCCAAACATGGGAGGTTTAATGCTTGTGTTTTATTGTCATCACCCTCTGAACTGAGTGCATGCTTATTATATTTCTTCTCTGTCAGCTTTCATTTCCAGAAACCGTACTTTGAAATGCCAAAGGAAATTATCCCTAAAATCACCTCCCTCCTTCTCCTTTCCCACTTGTAATTACCCAAATAAATCTTAAAAAAGAAAATGAGAGACAAACAAATTACCTTTTCTTAAAGTTAATGCCTCTAAGTTGAGAATCAGCAGTGAAGGTCTTAAAGACACTAGGCTTCCAGAACAATGATGGTGTCAGGGAGGGTCCTGAAGTTGTAGATCTCTGTCTAGGGTGAAGGATATTTTGTTGTCTTACATGTCTGTAGGCCCTTCACAGACATCTTTGCTCCTAGCCCTGGACTGAACTGTTTTATATTTAGGATTCTCATAGATTTTTTTTTAATTCACTATTAGAGCCCAAGTTTATTTTTTTAAAAAAAATTTTTAAATATTTTATTTATTTATTTGAGGGAGAGAGAGCACAAGCATGAGGTGGGGGAGAAGATGGTCCACCCTCCCTCTGCACCGCTGAGCAGCTGAGCCCTACCCGGGGCTAGATCCCAGGTCCCTGAGATCATGACCTGAGCCAAAGTCAAATGCTCAACCACTGAGCCATCCAGGCACCCCCTAGACCCCAATTTAAGGTTAAACTTTTTTTTTTTTAAGATTTTATTTATTTGACAGAAAGAGAGAGAGGGAGTGCACAGACAGGGGAAACAGGAGAGGGAGAAGCAGGTTCCCCACTGCACAAAAGACTGACTCCGGCTGGATCTCCAGACCCCGGGATATGATCTGAGCCATCCTGGTGCACCAAGATTAAATTTTTAATTAGTCCTCTTCCTTCCATTAATTTGGGCACTTTATAGGAAAACACATAGACCTATAATGCAGTAAAAATGACTTTCTATCCTCTACTTGTAATGCAGTATAATACATACATATGGAGTGTGGGAAGCATGTGAGTTTTTTTTTTTTTTCTTTTAACACCTTTCTACCTTTTGTACTTTTGTAAATTTTGGAAATTTTCTGCAGTGAGCATGTCTTACGCTTGTAATAAGAAAAAAAGGCTATAAAATGAAAGCCTTATAAACATTTTAGAGGAAAGAATTAGCAATTATCTTTTTTACAGTAGCATTATACTTTCTGATCTTCCTCAGAGTTATTATAAAGATATGTTGAATTATATTGCCCCTCAAACATGAAGTGCTTTTCAGTGTTTACAAGCTATATTTAAGGGATGCCCCCAGTGAAATTCAGCTTCATTTAGGGTGATATTTTACAATAACTCTGTGCCAGAATGATGCAACAGGAATAGAAACATCAGAATTATACACTTTGCTCAGCTACGACTCAAGGTACGTAAACACATATGGGCAGAAACGCAAATCTAGCATCAATTTAAGAGTTTTCCCATAGAGAGCAGTTATTTTCATCTGTACACTCATTCTTCTTTCATACTTGGTATGCAAGCACACGCTATTTCCTGAGTGAATATGGATATACATCTGCTTCGAGGGGACATATGTGTGAAGGAGCTAAAGACAGCAGCTCTGTGTACTCCTCTTTGGCAAGACATCTGGGTGGATTTATTTTACCTAATTTAACTGCAAAATTTATATGTTTCACTTCAATTTGTGAATACTTAAATCGATTGCAGCCTCTTGATTCTCCCCTGGCTTAGGATATATTACATTATGTCCTATTTTTAGTAGCTATAATTGAAAATATAAGGGCAAGTCCTTGTGTATTTTAACTGTACACATGTAAGGAGACTTCACTTATGTATTAAGACCATGTACTTTAAAATAAAGAGATGGTTTTTTAAAAAAAAGAAAAAAATATTTATTTATTTATTTATTTATTTATTTATTTGAGAGATAGCTAGAGGACAAGCAGAGAGGAGAGGGAGAAGCAGGCTCCCCCCATGGCCAGAGGGAGAAGCTGACTCCCTGCTGAGTAGGGAGCCCTGACTCGGGGCTCAATCCCAGGAACCCAGCATCGTGACCTGACCTGAGCTGAAGGCAGACACTCAACTGATTAAGCCACCCAGGCATCCCTAAAATAAAGAGCTGTTTTACGATAAAAACTGCCACAGCGTAGCTTCATTATATGACCCTGCAAGGGATGGAGTTGAACCCAGCTTGAAGGTGAACATGAAGCTACCACACATCCTTAAGTCTTTATGCTTCATATCATTCGCTTAAGACAGAACCATGCTGGGGAGCCTGGGTGGCTCAGTTGGTTAAGCATCTGCCTTCGGTTCAGGTCATGATCCCAGGGTCATGGGATTGAGCCCCACATGGGCTCTTTGCTCCTGCTTCTCCCTCTCCCTCTACCTGCTGTTCCCCTGCTTGTGTTCTCTCTGTGTCAAATAAATACATAAAAATTCTTAAAAAAAAAAAAAAAAAAGAGGAACCATGCTAGCTATATGCCAGGCAATGTGTTTGTTGCTGGGGTACAGGGATGCATGAGTTGTGTTCATGATATCCAGGAGCTCACCGTGCAAGAAGCAAACAGATAAATAAGTATGGCCTAGTCTCATGGGGGTCTGTAATACTTAGTATAATAGTGTCACAAGGGTGAGAGGCTATAATCAAAAGGCAAAGGAGGACACACATATGCCACTGAAAATCTGTCCATGGAAGAGCCACTTTGGTGGTGGCACAAAAATAATTATTTTATTTTACATCACCTTATTCCATTTCATTCTATTCTTTTTATTTTTTTTTTTAACAAATTCTAGTGGGGGGGCAGTAGCACGTGGGGAGAGCAGGCACAGGCAGACTGCATTGCCCCAGTTTCTTGTGTGTTGTAGAAAATGAGGCTGTTGTGCTAGCTTCAGCCAGGGTAGGCTCTGAGAAGATTACATGAAACCAGTTTCCTTAAGAAGAAGCTCTAGCACCCAAGGAGCCTGCTGTGCATTATAGGAAATACACATGTGAACATATTATTGGATGAAGAACAGAAGTGCTGACGTCAAAAGTCTGCAGAGGGCTGGGAGGAGCAGAAATGATGGAGTTGCTACCCTCATGGGGCGGGGCCAGGGGGAGGTCGTCAAAGTACAGTTTAAATATATGATGTCTCTTGGTTTTTGACTCGCTAATGTCAAGAGATCTGTATTTTAGGGTCAAAGTAGCACTGAAATTAAGGGTCCTCATAAAGAATGTGAAATACCTTTGCAGATAATGAGGAGGAAAGGTTTCTGGGTTAGGGTAATGGTATAGACAAAGTTGTGAAAATAAAGAAAGAATATTGGAACTTTCTGAGAAACACAATTATTTTGTTGTTGCATTGGTTACATAGATGTGTATTTCAAATGGTACACAGGAATATATATATATATATTATATGTATATATATGTATGTATAAACATTTCATTATGACCCCCAAATGTTGTATAATAATATTGTCCCAGAAGAAAGTCATTTAACTGTTATATATTAAAGGTATCCCTGCACCTGGGTGGCTCGGTGGGTTAAGCCTCTGCCTTCGGCTCGGGTCATGATCTCAGGGTCCTGGGATCAAGCCCCTCATCGCGCTCTCTGCTTGGCAGGGAGCCTGCTTCCCCCTCTCTCTCTGCCTGCCTCTCTGCCTACTTGTGACCCCTCTCTGTGTCAAATAAAATAAAATCTTAAAAAAAAAAGGTACCCCTATTTATTTATTTATTTATTTATTTTTTAAAGGTACCCCTATTTAACTTGCAACACCTATGAGATTTTTTAATGTTTTAAGGCTTTAAATTTATTCTCAGGATGGACATTTTTTTATTAGTATCGCACACAGTATCTCTAAATATATCGTATTTTCATTTTGTATTTTAACAGGAGAAACAGTCATTAGAAGTACCAGGTATAGGAATGTTTTGGGTAAGAACTACTTATTTAGGCTTCTCTTTCCCCATTTTTCCATCTGGAGATAATTCCCAATATGTTGCTATTTCTTCCCATTCAAAGTAAAAAGAGGAGAAGGAAGGTCACAATCAGAAAAGGTGACTCTTCCAAATGAGAGACCACATTTCTTAAACTTGACAGAAGTATTAAAACTAATATGTTGATAGGCACTATGCCATTTAATCTTCCCAGAAGTTATTTGAAATAGATGCTAATGTAGCACCTGCAAGAATGAGGATATGAAAGCTAAGTCTAAGAGAGACCGAGTAGCAAGTTCATGGTCATAGAGCCAATAAATAGGGGAAGGAAGAATCTCAGATCTTGCTGCAAATCATGGAGAGTCTGCTAAGCCTTTAAGGAGGAAGAGTAAAAATAATAGTTTAGGAAATATAAAATATTCTCCTTTTCCCTGTCCTGTATACCACCCTTTAAGAAAGGTATGTAATGTCTTGCCTCCTTCTACACTAGGCAAAGCAAATCCAGAAATCATGGTCCATAGAGAGGAAATTGTATGATCCTAGTCCCCCAAGACTGTCCCCATTTCTAATGCCAGCTTTAAGTTTGGGGGCCTTAGGATCACTCTCACTTTAGATCATCTGAATGTGAGTTTGAGAGTCCCACTTAACTACCCTCAGGTTGGATAATTCACTAGAAGGACTGCAGAACTTGGTGAAAAACCTATATTTATGCTCACACTTAATTTGGGGAAATGATACAAGTATTCAGCCAAGGGTAGAGACTTAGGAGACAGGTCCCAGAAGGGGTGCAAACATGGAGCTTCGTAATTCTCTCTCTCTGTGGGATCATGGGAGTTTCTAACTCTTTCCAGTCATGATATATGACAATATGTGAAGTAGCACCAATCAGAGGCTTTGGTGTCTAGAGTTTTAACTGGAGATTGACCACACACTGCCTTCTTGGCTGACCTTCACCTTCCAGGCTCTCCCAAAGGTTTGGGCTAATACCTTTAGACCTTAAAATCTCCCATCACAATTTATAGTATTAACACTGTCTTGCAGCTGAAGTTCTAGCAAAATGAAGACATTCCTATCTGGCAGGACTCCTGTCCTAGAGTCTAGAGATCACCTCCTGGTAATCGAGGGCCAATGTTCGTCACTACACAATGTCCCATGAATTTAACCTAAAAAAGCTAATACTTATAATGTCTATTAAGGACCTTAATTTTAACTCCTTGAACAAGAAACCCAGTGAAGCATAACCTACAACAACGAAAGTATCTCTCCTCTGCTCCCAGTACAAGCACCAGAATTTCCTGGGTATTTTAGTCCAATCTGTACAAAGTACTTACTGTCCACAAAATACGAGAGCTCCCACTTTATCTGTAGAGATAAGACTGGGGGTGGGTGGGTGGAAACAGTGAATTTTTTTGAGAAGGGGGAGTGTAAAGGAGTAGTGAGAGGGTAAGAGAGAATCTTAAGCAGGATTCATGCCCAGCGTGGAGCTGGTTGTGGGGCTCGACCTCACAACCCAGAGATCATGACCTGAGCCAAAAATCAAGAATTGGATGCTTAACTGATGGAGCCACCCAGGTACCCCAAGAATGTTACCATCTTTAAACTTTGTATTTACTAATTTATTTTTTCAGGACAAAGCACAATATAGCTTCTTTTAATCTACATTGCATTATAGGGTATTTATATTACTTTCTAAGGACCTAAACTGGTGTTCTCAGGAAATGGAAATTGAGTACTTGATAAATTTGAGTAGTTTTCCTAGTAAATGTATATCTGATAAACATGGATTAGCTAAAACAGCCATTCTTAAAATGCAGGATGCAGTCAGAAAGTGAGTGCATTATTTGCGTCTCAAGCTCTTCTGTGAGTTAAACATACACATGATTTATGAAAAGCCCACATGATAGAAAAATCTCTCAATATAAAACAAATTCCATCTAAGGAATGATGGATGTGGATACTCATTTGTAGGCATGACCAGGAACAATGCTAGTATTTAAACTGAAAGATCTAACTTAGACAAATATTAGAGTACCGTATGGGCAGAGCAGGAGGTGGTTCCCTGGTGACAAATGCCCCACAACAAGATGAAGCTCTGTCACAAACAGGTCTCCTTAGAACAATAGAATTTTAATCCCTACTTGTCCCCTTTCCCACAAACCTTAGCAAATAATCCAAATATTTATTCCAAACCAAGATAGTACCTCTCCAAGAAATGAATTCTGGGAAAGAGATTTTTTTTTTTCCATATTACTTAATTTACCTCCCATTTCTAAACTTGATGGTTGCTTTGGGTCACATTTGCACATCCTTTCTTTCTAGAGCATGCACTCCAGTTACCTGTGTCCTCATTCCACTCTTCACCTGTCTGTCAGTAAAGCCTCCACTACTCTCTTCCCTCTGCTTTCAGTAGTATTTTGGTTTTCAGTTCTAGTCTTCAGTTGTCTCAGTGTTGTCCACTGAGTCCTATCTATTTTAATGAATCAGATTCTGTGCTCTGTTTTGAACTGGGAGAGACAGGTACTCTCTCTCTCATCCTTTTCCATGGGCTCCGACATCAATCATAGGATTTGGTACAGAATCTCAACACAATAAGTGACTGATGAATCCGTGAGCAAGGGAGATCACCAATACTTTCAAATATGTCTTTCTCAGGGATGCAGGTGCATTCTTTGGATGGAATCGATCTATATTGTTCTTCAGTCGGCTGAATAAGGGCTATTAAATTATAATTCATGAAATCATGCTTAGGTGGCTGAGGTAATATCATCCAGTTATTTTTCAGAGAAACTGAAAAAGTAATTAACACAATTCTTAGATTCACTGATTAATATCCAGTGTCTGAAGTAATACTGATTTTAAGGCTTAATTTTTGAAAAACCCTGAGTGTCTGTGCTGATAACTGAGGAGGAACACAATGCTTTGGATAACACATGTACTGGATGGCAAAGTTAATGTTCTAGCAACTGCAAGTTTGGAAACTTCACTTGTACTTTGCCCAAACAGAAATTCACTTCTTGCACACATGGGATAGACTTCCCAAGCACTAGTGGTTAGGGCTAGCATTCCACCTCAAAATGCACTTTGAATTTGTTCAAGTACGCAAAAAATTCCAGGTTTTGATTCCCAAGAGTTTGATTCCAAATAGTACAGAAAAGAAATTATTTTGGTCTGAGTCTTTTTTTGGAACAGGTTTCCTGAAATAGATGGATTTCAATATGATTACCAGAGAACATCTGATTTAAAATATTATTGCAATATTAGGTGGGCCTATTGGGATCAATTAGCTGTTAAATGTATGGTGTGGTGGTAATGACTTCTTCATTAGGGCAGGGTCATTTAAAAGTTTACGAAATATCCCATTTTTTTTTTTAATAACCCAGTTTTAAGTTAGCATTATTTTCTTTCTTTTTTTTTTTTTTCGCTTTTTTCTTCCTCCTCTTCCTTCTTCTTTTTCTTTCCTATCCATATTTAACGAAAAGGTCTAAATGGTATCCTCATGATCTGTCATCAGATAACAGAGTGCATTTCATGATCATTTTATTCAGAAATATATCAGTATAGCAACTGTATACCAGTAATATGTGGAAAGGGCTCATAATCGAATGAGGAGAGATATTCCTTCCCTGTGTGCAGATATCCTATTCCTATGATACACTCTTTCCTGCCAGCCAGTGCAGAACTCTTCCACCAGGCTGGGGCTCCCCTGTTCAGCAAGTACCTTAATGAATCTTTTGGCAAGAAAGCTTAGGCTCTGAGGACATGGGTCAACCGATGGCC
This sequence comes from Taxidea taxus jeffersonii, assembly GCA_003697995.1. NCBI lineage: Eukaryota > Metazoa > Chordata > Mammalia > Carnivora > Mustelidae > Taxidea > Taxidea taxus. Next base: position 31,016 of record ML093310.1, on the reverse strand, counting down.
TAGTTCGAATCAGGAGTGTGAATGGCTCTGCGTTAGAACAGAAGAAAGTCTAGAGGCTAGGAGAGCAACAGAAAGGAAAATCAACTACTGTATGAATGCTTTATCTCTAGCTGAAAGATGGGATCAGGGCATTCTAGAAGTTGCCATATGTAATAGAAAGTGATAAATTGTTAGTGAGGCATTTGGGTTGTTGAAGGATTGAATTTTATTCCATGGTAAATTAGAATAGGGCAAATGAGGTGGAACAGGGCAACAGCAATAAGGTAGGTTGGTCCCAGCATTGAATTAACAGGTAAGAATACTGACTTAGGGCCACTCATGAGGATGAGAAGATGGTATACTCCCAAACTTGAAAATATGCTGGTCATGGAATTAGAATTGCCAAAGCAATGAGATGTGTAGAATTGGGGTTTTAAAGGTTAGGGTACATAATATGACTTCTGGGTTCCATAAAAAGTAGTAGGAGGATGCTGGATGACTAAGTAATAGATTGAAATAGTATGTCTGATAGTACATGTGCATACATATATATACACACCCTTTTCCATCTTCTGTCTGTCCATCAGTCTGTCAATCGATCTATCTACCTACCTACCTAACTATCATGATATAGCTACAATCTTATTCACATATCCCTAACATATGATTAATTGAAAATTCTTATAGAGTGGATATTGTATGGTAGGCATTTTTTCCAAGCACTTTCCATATGTCAACTCTGTTATTATTATCATCTTACATATGAGGAAACCAAGGCAAGGGGACTAAAGGTCATATGATGAGTAAGTTATGGAGCAGGCGTTTGGATCCAGTGTTGGGGATCAGAAATATTCTGCTCTAATATGAACCAAAGGAGCACAGAGTCTGGCTGTAGACAACCCAAGGCACAATCATGAAGCTCATTACAAAGAAGATTATAAATTTTTGAGTTGAATTTAATAGCATTTTGAAGGAAGCTTATATATGGGATTCCAAATGCTTTTTATATTCTACAATATCCATTTCTTCCAAGGGTCTGTATAATGTAGAGGAGATATTATATTACTTACCTGTTGGGGAAATGATTTCTGGAGAGTCATAGTTTCTTTTTTACAAATCTGAGTTCCACTTCTTACTAACGTTGTGACATTGAAAACTTAACATCATTTATTTCTTAATGTCACCATCTATAAAGAAGGACCTTTAATGTGTACTTGATAGAGTTATTACAAGGATTAAAATAATATATATGTTAAAAACTTTGAGAGCAGTGTCTGCTACAAAGGAAACCGTCAAAAACTGATTACTGATTTTTATACCATAGTGATTATAAAAGGGGAGGAATGTAAACAGAGGTGAGAACAAAACCATGGAAATTTTCACCAGGTTATCGTATCACACGGTCCAAGATCATTTAGATTATTTGCCTGAAGGTCTTTTGCTGACTAAAACAAAGGCAAAAAAATTGAGTTTTGATCCTGGGAAACTTGTAAAATGTATTTTATATTTTTAATAACATTAAAAGGAAAAAATAAGTATGCAACTCTAATCAAATGAATTTTTAATCAGGGCAAATGAATATATGACATTTTATTTATTTATTTATTTATTTATTTATTTATTTTAAAGATTTTATTTATTTATTTGACAGACAGAGATCACAAGTAGGCAGAGAGGCAGGCAGAGAGAGAGAGGGGGAATCAGGCTCCCTGCTGAGTAGAGAGCCTGATGCAGGGCTTGATCCCAGGACCCTGGGATCATGACCTGAGCTGAAGGCAGAGGTTTAACCCACTGAGCCACCCAGGTGCCCCAATATATGACATTTTAGACATAAGGGTTTGACATAACTTTTTCTTTCTCTCTTTTTTTCTTTGTTTATTTTCCTCCTTCTTCTTCTCCTCCTCCTCCTCCTCCTCCTCCTCCGCCTTCTTCTTCTCTTTTTTTTTTTAAGAAAAGGGGAGCTGGGAGGGGCAGAGGAAGAGGGAAAGAGAGGATCTTGAGCAGGGTTCAGGCACAGCACAGAGCCTGATGCAGGGCTTGAGCTAATGACTCTGAGATTATGTCCTGAACCAAAATCAAGAGTTTGATGCTTAAGGAAACAAAAGCAAAAATGAATTTTTGGGACTCCATCAAGATAAAAAGCTTCTGCACAGCAAAGGAAACAGTCAACAAAACAAAGAGGCAACCCACGGAATGGGAGAAGATACTCATAAATGAAAATACAGACAAAGGGCTGATATCCAGGATCTATAAAAAACTCCTCAAACTCAACGCACACAAAACAGATATTTTTGACATCAAAAAATGGGTAGAAGACATGAACAGACACTTCTCCAAAGAAGACATACAAATGGCTAGCAGATACATGAAAAAATGTTCATCATCACTAGCCATCAGGGAGATTCAAATCAAAACCACATTGAGATACCACCTTACACCAGTAAGAATGGCCAAAACTAACAAGACCATAAACAACATGTGTTGGAGAGGATGTGGAGACAGGGGAACCCTCTTACACTGTTGGTGGGAATGCAAGTTGGTACAGCCGCTTTGGAAAACAGTGTGGAGATTCCTTAAGAAATTAAAAATAGAGCTTCCCTATGGCCCTGGAATTGCACCACTGGGTATTTATCCCAAAGATACAGATGTAGTGAAAAGAAGAGCCATATGTACCCTAATGTTCATAGCAGCAATGGCCACAATCACCAAACTGTGGAAAGAACCAAGATGCCCTTCAGTGGATGAATGGATGAAGAATATGTGGTCCATATATACTATGGAGTATTATGCCTCTGTCAGAAAGGATGAATACCCAACTTTTGTATCAACATGGATGGGACTGGAAGAGATTATGCTGAGTGAAATATGTCAAGCAGAGAGAGTTAATTATCATAATTTCACTTATTTGTGAAGCATAAGGAATAACACGGAAGACATGAAGAGATGGAGAGGAGAAGGGAGTTGGGGGAAATTGGAGGGGGAAATAAACCATGAGAGACTGTGGACTCTTGAGAAACAAGAGTTTTGGGTTTTGGAGGGGGGTGAGGAGGGAGGTTGAGTAAGCCTGGTGGTGGGTATTATGGAGGGCACATATTGCATGAAGCACTGGGTGTGGTGCATAAACAATGAATTCTGGAACCCTGAAAAAATGTTAAAAAATAAATAAAAATTAAAAACAAGCAAACAAAAAACAAAAAGAGTGTGATGCTTAACCAACTGAGCCACCCAGGTGCCACTGACATCATATTTTATGTCAAACCCTTTTAAAAAACATAATTGTATTTATCATTATAAAATGTCTATCCCACCCAGATTTCATGGGGGGTGG
>ML093310.1:11444-27309 GCA_003697995.1 Taxidea taxus jeffersonii | reverse complement strand
GTGAATTTGCAGAAATTTAATGCAAGTTTATAGAACTTAAAGGCAAGGCAATATTTAACACACTTAAAAATAAGTAACTATGTATTCCCCCCTAAAGAGTTTTGTTTCTTAAAGAGGAAGAACTTTTTGAAATCTGTGGGGTTGTTTGTTTGTTTGTTTGTTTTTTGAGGCATATTCTTAAACCTTTTAACATATTTTCAGTTGCCAATGGAATGACAAACCCTGTAGGACTATTTGCACATTCTGTGATTTCTTATTGACTTTTTGCTATTTTGTTTAACAAGAAAATTAACCAGTTAATTTTCCACCATGGTTTGATATCTAGAATCCATTGCAGATTTCCCTAGAATATTTCATATGACACTATGACATATGTTTATATTTATTATTTTCTTCTTCATTAAAGTTTTGTTCTTTATCATTCATTTTTCCCCTGGATTTTCTTAATTTTACAAATAGTTTGAGAGGGTACTATGATAAAGAACACTGTTTGATGCCCTAATGGTTAAGCAAGCAGTTTAAGATAAAGACCCTTAATTCTGTGTGATAAGAGCCTAACTGACACAAGACATTCATGCATAGTGACCAAATAGATATTAAAGAATCATTAATAATAACAAATAAATATGGGCACTTGGGTGGCTCAGTCAGTTAAGTGTCTGCTTTAGGCTCAGGTCATGATCCCAGGGTCCTTGTATTGAGCCCTGTGTTGGGCTCCCTGTTCAGTGAGGTGCTTGCTTCTTCCTCTCCCCCTGCTGTTCTCCCTGCCTGTGCTGTCTCAGAATCTCTGTATCAAACAAATAAAATCTTTAAAAGAAGAGAAAAAAAAAACAAATAATATTTCCACTTTTTGATGGGCTATTCATTTTGAATTGTGCCAGTAACTTTCAAATATTTTTTATTAACACATAATGTATTATTTGTTTCAGGGGTACAGGTCTGTTAATCATCAGTCTTAACAATAAACAACACTCACCATAGCACATATTCTCCCCAATGTCCTTCACCCATATAAATTTTAACCTCACAACAATCCTGTGAGGTTATTACAAACCTGGTTTTGGATTGTGTGTCTTATTTTGTTATGAAGTCAAGAGCAGAATCCAAATAGGCATAACATTTCCAACCCCAAGTATCATGTCCTCTTCATTAAGGTTGTCAGCTAGAGAGACAAAAAGACAGTTAGTTATGAAGTAGAATTTAGAAATCCTGTTTTGTGATGGGAAGGTGTGGATTGCCTATACCACTCCTGTGTTTCCTCTTTTTCAAATTTTTAATATTCAATTGCACCTGAAGTCAGAAAAGGCTGTTATTACACTGCATATATTAGGTGAGAACTCTAACCCCCAAAAGGTTGAGATAAATAACATTAGGAAGGAATTTCACACAAAAAAAACAACAAATTGATCCAAAGTAGAAATCTTATTCTAAAAGCCTTCGTGTGGTTCAGTTGTCCACAGCCTTTACCATTTTAGTTCCTCTGGCTGACAGTGTCCTTTTTCCTGTGTTAGATTCTGAACAGCACATGTGTGGAAGGATAATTTTATTCCTTGTGAAGAATAAAAAAAAAATGTTTGGAAAGTCAACTCTTGCTTTAAATAAACCTAAATGTATTTTATTTCTCTTTACTCAAGTGCAGAATATATTTAGTATGAAACATACTAACTTCTCAAAACTAGGAGCTTGAGGGCTTCTGAGGTAGACATTCTGTATTTTTCAAAATAATTTGAGTTCTATACTGATTAGGAAAGAAACCTGACAATGAAGCAGACCCAATGTAATGTAAATTAGATGGAATATTATTTCTCTTTCATGTAACAGTCTAGGTTTAAGCAATCCAGTAGAGTAAGTATTTTAGTTCAGAATTGCCAGGAACCTGGGCTGCTCCATTGTGTTGTAGTGCCTTCTGCATGGTATGACTTAGGATATAAGACTCATGATGTAAGGTAACTCACCTATGCCAAGCTGCACTGGCCAGAAATCCTATGTATAATCACACCTATGTATAAGCACAGGGAAACTAGAAAATGCAGATTCTACTCCAGGGTGGCTATATCCCAATGGAAAGGAAAAAAAGAGAATCAGTGTTCCTATGAGAATCACAGAAGCTCAACTCATTCTCTGTCATAACGCTTAATCATCTGAGCTCTCACTTTTTCTCTGGAAAAACTTGTAGTGTGAACTCCATGACTACTTTGCTTCAATGGTACTCTGTCAACATTACATGGATTTCCACTTTTGATGGATTATTCATTTTTTAAACATTTTATTTATTTGACAGATCAAATTTTTTATTCGACAGAGATCAAAAATTTTATTTACTTATTTGGCAGAGATCACAATTAGGCAGAGAGGCAGGCAGAGAGAGAGGAGGAAGCAGGCTCCCCACTGACAGAGAGCCCGATGTGGGGCATGATCCCAGGACCCTTGGATCATGACCTGAGAGGAAGGCAGAGGCTTTAAACCACTGAGCCACCCAGGCGCCCCGGGGTTATTCATTTTTAACATACCTCTCTTCTATTCAGTGAAAGTGTGGTCTGTACATTAATTCTTTGAATTTCCCTGAGAATGCATTATGACCTAGTGTAAGATTAATTTTCACAAATAGTTCATTTATATAAGAGAAGAATATGCACTCTTTAATTATGTGGTACAGAAATGTAGATTAGGTCAAGATTGTTAATAGTGCAGTTTAATGAGCACACATTAAAATCTGTATCACTTTTTCCTGTTTGATTACAAAATTAATAAGTGATAGATTGTTAAATCTGTTAAGATCAAGGATGGCTCAATATCTCCCTGTAATTTCATCAATTTTTGTTGTACATCTTTCTAGGCTGTTTGTTAGGTACATACACACAAAATTTCTGTACATTTCAGTCCAGTTTTACATGCTTCCCTGTGCCAAGTATAGCTTTTTAAATTAAGGACTATTTATCTTCTTCTGATTATTTGCTTGAATTATCATTTCCCATTCTCCTTCTCCTCCCCTCCTCCTCCTCTTCCTTCTTCTTCCTCTTTTCTTCTTTTTTTTTCACTGAATTTCATGAGGGCATGGCTGCACTTCAGAATCTGCAGTGCATTTTCTTGTTTCCTTCCACCCCATCAGCACTGGGGTCTGGCAGAGACTGACCAGCTTTCCTAATTTCTCCTTTGTTGGACAGAAAAAATTTCCACCACCTCCCCTTTCTCATAGTTGTGTTTTTTGGTCTCTTTCTGTTTCTTTCTGTTTTTTGGTCTCTGTTGAGGCTGCCTCTTGCTGATGCCAAAGATTTCCTCCCTCTCCTCTTTTGACCAAGAGTCCAAGGACCTCGATTCTGAGCACAAGTAATTGGACCTCGATTCTGAGCACAAGTAAATGGCCAGAGTGGCAGCCATGGAAATGGCAGATTGCACATCAGTTTCCAGTGCTGCCTTATTCACTTTGTGCTGTGAGGATTTTCTAGAATTTCTTACAAACTTGTTTTATAAACATATTTATCCAGAATTTCTAGGTGTCTTTAAATTTTCATTTCTAAGGGATCTGCTCCTTTTTAATGTCATAAATAGGAATGTCTTGTATTATTTCCTGCTTTTGCTACCCTCTGGTAACAGCAAAGTATAGTCTACATTAAGAATGATTACTCTTACATTTATGACACATATTTTTGTTTTACCACCCTAAATATTTCTAGTCAGTCTCCTTTACCAAATTCAGAAATAAACCTAGCACAGGTTTTGATGGAGGATAGTGTCATTAAATTTAATCTAAATAACTCCAGCCTCATACCTCTGGCCTCTACAGCATACTGGGCCATATTCTCTCTGTGCTCCAACCACATGGCCTGAAAATTATCACATGTCTTCTACCACAGTGACTTTGCACATCCTGACTTCCCTCTCACTCATTTCTTCAACCTCATTGCAGCCAATACTTTCTCAAAAGAAACATTTACATTATCAAATCACAACTATAGTTTCTCAGCACAACTGAAGAGATCTGAGAACACAGTCAATGCACATTTACGTGTGTGTGCGCACGTGTTTGCTTGGAGCGACTGTTGAGAAGATAAGCTAATAGTACATTATGTGTTAATAAAAAATGAAAAATTTAAAAAAAGAAGGCAAGGGCTGTGTTTATCAGAGCTAACTGTGCATCTCCCTTACTCACCATGGCACCTGTTGTGCAATGAATTGTACATATGTATCAATTTCATAAATGAAATATTGTGTGAATCTACATGAATAACAAAGTGAGAGAATAGGCCTTGATAATATTTTCATTTAGAATAAGTAGCACATTTTGCTATTGCTCTCTCAGATGTGTTTGTTTACAAGAGACTAGTGGTGAACACATCTAACATTGCTACTTCAGAATAATTCAACACTAACCTCCCAGTCTTTCTGTTGAGAGTGGATTGGCTTTATCATATCAGTGTTAGAGCACCCACTAATAATTGGGGAAAGACTAGATTATTTTCCCAATAATTGCAGTTTCCCTGAATGTACGTAAGGTTTTTGGAGACTGTTTTTCTTAGTATCTGCCATACTTTTACAATCTAAAGTTAACCCCCAAAATAAACTTATAAAATCAAGCTCTAACATGAACTAGGAGACAGCAGAGGATATAAAATTAAAGCAAATGTTCTGGATTTTCATTTTAGAAAGGATAGGTGCATCACATTTCAGATTTGAGGCTAGAGTAAATAAACAAAATATTTCATGTGTCATAATGGAGAAACCAATTCTTTTCAATGAAATTTTCAAAAAGGTCTAATTTCCTCACAAAACAGTAATTTTTTTGGAAGAGTAGCTTAATGTGATGGTGTTTTTGTTGATGATGTTTGATTGTTTCTATTATCAAGAATGACATTGATGGTACAAAGATTTCAGTGCACCATTTCTTCAATGAACTTAGTGTCTAGACTATATTTGGGAAATGGTATAAAAAATGGCTAAAAAGTGACATTGGAGGACATTGTAAATGTGGAAATAAGGGTGTAATCATAGTTAAAAGTTAATTATCATATCAGTAGAGATGTTTCTTTCTTATTAGTATTGCACAGTGAAATTTCAGAAAAAAATATAAAGAATTTAATTTGCACAAAAATTACATCAGCACAGTTAAGGAATATTAACAATTTGTATGTTCAACATGAATATTATCTTTCAGAGTTTTAGTTGAAGGGATTTATGCATATTTAATAGGTTTACTGTTGTGTCTTTGTCAGTGACTCTGCTGTATAATATGAGTGGGTGTGATTAGGTTGTATTAAGGCCAATTCACACTGGTGCATTCAAAATGAGGGTCCAGAGGTGTGGTAGGTACAAATGGGATACTACTGAAGAAAAATGTTATAGTTAGAGAGAAGACTTTCTACACTTGGATACTTGGATCTAAGAGATGTTCTTGAAATGAGCCTGTCTTGTTCTTGCATAAATTCATTTTGTTTTCTAGACACTAATAGGATATTAAAATGGGATTTTTCCCCCTTTTCAGAATAGTGGTAAGAACCATTATTCTCCAAGGATATAATGAGACCACATATTCTAAAGAAATTAAAACCTTGGTTTCTCTGGGTTTGATGCCTATGAACAGCAATTAAAATGCCAATAACTTTTGGCTCAATAATTCAAATGGTAGAACATTAATGTAATGAAAATTTATATGCAGAGATGCTCATTGTAGCAGTGTTTATAGTAGAAATATATTCAAACAAGTATTTTTTCGTGGATGAAGGACTAACTAAATAAACTATGAAGCATTAAAACAGTTGAAACTTATATACTCTCTAATTGAGATATATAACATTTTTATACATGAGAGAATTTATATTAAATGTAAAACTGAAATATTAAATGGGATTTGGAAGAAAAAACTAAGGAAAATGAGGCATAGAAAAAATGAATAAGGCATACAAAATTTGTATTTTTAGGGTGCCTAGGTGGGACAGTCGGTTAAGCATCTGACTCTTGATTTCAGCTCAGGTCATGATTTCAGTGTTATGAGATCAAGCCCCATGTAGGGCTCCACACTCTGTGCAAGGTCTGCTTGGGGTTCTCTCTCTCTCTCCCTCTGCTTCTTGTGCTAATGCTTTCTCTCTCTCTGTCTCTCTCTCAAATGAATAAATTTTAAACATTTTATATTGTTTATAATAATACTATTTGTTATATAAGATTTGCTTCCATTCCTTTTTAGTTTGTGCATATGTTCTGTAATGACTCTCTTACTCTTATAATATGGAGTATAAATGATAAAGTATTAAATCAGAGTATATAAAATCAGAGCATATATTTTAAATACTAAAACTGAAAAATATAAACATACATGTTCTTTTATTGAAGATAGCTTAGGAAATAATTATAAGTTAAAGCCATTTAATTATTAATAGAAAAATTTAAGAACACCCTATGTATACATACTTTAAAAGACATAAAATATGTACAAGTTAAATGGGTTGGGCATCTGTGTCTGCCAGTGAAAACCTACTAATTTAGTTAATGCTTTAGAACTAAGCAGCATGTGTCAAATATACTTTATCTCAAAAGAAGTTTCTTTTGCTGAAAGCACATTTAAAGCTTTGAGATGCCAATTTTGCAGCAGACATTTCCCAGCTATCAGAAGTCTCTCCAAAATTAAATGACATAAATAACACATGTTGTATCAGGTTTTATGACAATTATTCAAAGAAAAATGTAAGTAAACCATAATGTATGAAAATACCTTTCCATTCACCTTATTATAGCATTTGATAAAGTATACCATTAGGATAGGGAAAAAATAATGCTGAAGAAATTTTCATCAGTTTTAGTCTTATTAGCAAACACATAAAAGTAATGATTAAATACCAAACAATGTGGTAATGTTTACTTTTTTCCATTTTGTTATATTTCTTTATCCCTCTGTGCATATTAAAAAGAAAAAAAGTAATTATCATCTCCCTTGGTGGCATACATAGCCTTATTTTTTCAGCTGTGCCATTTATTGAATTTAAGGAGTGCCCTCTATTTTTTCCTTCCCCAAATACTTCAATATTGAGAGTGTTTTAATAATTCCCATTTTGAGTTACACAAATTGAGGAATATATTTGTGTGCTAGTGTGTGTGTGTGTGTGTGTATTTTTTAATGTAACACTTTCTTCCTCCAAGAAGATTGCTTTGAATCTGTATTGCAAAATGGAAGCTAGAGAGTTCATATTGATATCAATTTCTTATAGAATCTGAAGCTGAGAGCTAGGTGACATGATTTTGGATTTGTTATAGAAAAGCAGTATGTTTTACTGACCTTGTTAATATCTTTGCTGCTCAACCACTCAATAACTTTGTAGCCCTGAGCAAATATTTTTAAACTTTCTGCATCCCAATTCCTCCTGTATTTTTGGGAAATATAAATTAGTGCCTCAGAGAAGTGATGTAAAGGATACACACACACCATATATATGTATATATAATATATTATAATATTATATGTATGTCTAGTATGCATTAAGTTAGGTAGATCCATGCAGTACACAAAGATTAATAATTTATTGAATCAGATTTTTTTGTGTGTGTAAACCAAGGAGACAACCTACAACCTATCTTTTTTTTTTATTTAAGCTTTTTTTATTTAAACATATAATGTAACCCCACCACCCTCTCCCAACCCCTCTCCCCCTCAGTTTGTTTTATGACATTAAGAGTCTCTTTTGGTTTGTCTCCCTCCCGATCCCATCTTGTTTCATTTTTTCTTTTCCTACCACCTTAACCCCCACCCCCGTTGCATCTCCACTTCCTCATATCAGGGAGATCATGTGATAGTTGTCTTTCTCCAGTTGACTTATTTCGCTAAGCATAATACGCTCTAGTTCCATCCATGTCGTCGCAAATGGTAAGATTTCATTTCTATTGATGGCTGCATAGTATTCCATTGTATATATATACCACCTCTTCTTTATCCATTCATCTCTTGATGGACATCTAGGTTCTTTCCATAACTTGGCTATTGTGGACATTGCTGCTATAAACATTCAGGTACACGTGCCCCTTTGGATCACTACGTTTGTATCTTTAGGGTAAATACCCAGTAGTGCAATTACTGGGTCATAAGGTAGCTCTATTTTCAATTTTTTGAGGAACCTCCATGCTGTTTTCCAGAGTGGTTGCACCAGCTTGCATTCCCACCAACAGTGTAGGAGGGTTCCCCTTTCACCACATCCTCGCCAGCATCTGTCATTTCCTGACTTGTTCATTTTAGCCATTCTGACTGGTGTGAGGTGGTATCTCATTGTGGTTTTGATTTGTATTTCCCTGATGCTGAGTGATGTGGAGCACTTTTCCATGTGTCTGTTGGCCATCTGGATGTCTTCTTTGCAGAAATGTCTGTTCATGTCCTCTGCCCATTTCTTGATTGGATTATTTGTTCTTTGGGTGTTGAGTTTGCTAAGCTCTTTATAGATTTTGGATACTAGTCCTTTATCTGATATGTCCATTGCAAATATCTTCTCCCATTCTGTCAGTTGTCTTTTGGTTTTGTTGACTGTTTCATTTGCTGTGCAAAAGCTTTTGATCTTGATAAAAAGCTTCCAGGACAAACAAAAACTGAAAGAATTTGTAAACACCAAACCAGTTCTACAGGAAATATTGAAAGGGGTCCTCTAAGCAAAGAGAGACCCTAAAAGTATTATCAGAAAGGAACAGAGACAATATACAGTAACAGTCACCTTACAGGCAATACAATGGCACTAAATTCATATCTCTCAATAGTTACCCTGAACGTAAATGGGCTAAATGCCCCAATCAAAAGACACAGGGTTTCAGAATGGATAAAAAAACAAAACCCATCAATATGCTGCCTACAAGAAACTCATTTTAGACCTGAAGACACCTCCAGGTTAAAAGTGAGGGGGTGGAAAACAATTTACCATGCTAATGGACATCAGAAGAAAGCTGGGGTGGCAATCCTTAGATCAATTAGATTTTAAGCCAAAGACTATAATAAGAGATGAGGAAGGACACTATATCATACTCAAAGGGTCTGTCCAACAAGAAGATCTAACAATTTTAAATATCTATGCCCCTAACATGGGAGCAGCCAAGTATATAAACCAATTAATAACAAAATCAAAGAAACACACTGACAAGAATACAATAATAGTTGGAGACTTTAACACACCCCTCACTGAAATGGACAGATCATCCAAGCAAAAGATCAACAAGGAAATAAAGGTCTTAAATGACACACTGGACCCGATGGACATCACAGATATATTCAGAACATTCCATCCCAAAGCAACAGAATACACATTCTTCTCTAGTGCCCATGGAACATACTCCAGAATAGATCACATCCTGGGTCATAAATCAGGTCTCAACCGGTATCAAAAGATTGGGATCATTCCCTGCATATTTTCAGACCACATGCTCTGAAGCTAGAACTCAATCACAAGAGGAAATTTGGAAAGAGCACAAATACATGGAGACTCAACAGCATCCTTCTAAAGAATGAATGGGTCAACCAGGAAATTAAAGAAGAATTGAAAAAAATCATGGAAACAAATGATAATGAAAACACAACGGTCCAAAATCTGTGGGACACAACAAAGGCAGTCCTGAGAGGAAAATATATAGCTATACAAGCCTATCTCAAGAAACAGGAAAGGTCTCAAATACACAACCTAACCCTACACCTTAAGGAACTCGAGAGAGAACAACAAAGAAAGCCTAAACCCAGCAGGAGAAGAGAAATAATAAAGATCAAAGCAGAAATCAATGAAATAGAAACCAAAAAAACAATAGAACACATCAATGAAACTAGGAGCTGGTTCTTTGAAAGAATTAATAAGATTGATAAACCCCTGGCCAGACTTATCCAAAAGAAAAGAGAAAGGACCCAAATAAATAAAATCATGAATGAAAGAGGAGAGATCACAACCAACACCAAAGAAATACAAACAATCATAAGAACATATTATGAACAACTCTATGCCAACAAATTCGACAATCTGGAAGAAATGGATGCTTTCCTAGAGACATATAAACTGCCAAAACTGAACCAGGAAGAAATAGAAAACCTGAATAGGCCCATAACCAGTAAGGAGATTGAAACAGTCATCCAAAATCTCCAAACAAACAAAAGCCCAGGGCCAGATTGCTTCCCAGGGGAATTCTACCAAACATTTAAAGAATAATTAATTCCTATTCTCCTGAAACTGTTCCAAAAAATAGAAATGGAAGGAAAACTTCCCAACTCATTTTATGAGGCCAGCATCACCTTGATCCCCAAACCAGACAAGGATCCCATCAAAAAAGAGAATTACAGACCAATATCCTTGATGAACACAGATGCGAAAATTCTCACCAAAATACTAGCCAATAGGATCCAACAGTACATTACAAGGATTATTCACCATGACCAAGTGGGATTTATTCCAGGGCAGCAAGGTTGGTTCAACATCTGCAAATCAATCAATGTGATACAATACATTAACAAAAGAAAGAACAGGAACCATATGATACTCTCAGTAGATGCTGAAAAAGCATTTGACAAAGTGCAACATCCCTTCCTAATCAAAACTCTTCAAAGTGTAGGGATAGAAGGCACATACCTCAATATTATCAAAGCCATCTATGAAAAACCCACGGCAAGTATCATTCTCAATGGAGAAAAACTGAGAGCTTTTCCGTTAAGGCCTATCTTTATTTCTAACATTATATGGTTTATACATGGTTTAAAGAAAATGAAGTTTTGTGAACCCAATATGTGAGACAGAAGAAAACTATAATGAATTAATCAGAAAATTAAGCTCTCCAAAAGTTGAAACCACAGTATATATCACTCATTTGATAATGCTAATTCAACATCTATCTTAAAATATTTACACTCATAATACTCTGAAGAACATAAAAGATATTGACAACTTTATCATCAATGATAAAATATTATTTGTAACTTGCTCAAGGATGCTAAATATAGTCTCTATCAATTTAGATAATTCTGGCAGCGCCTGGGTGGCTCAGTGGGTTAAAGCCTCTGCCTTCAGCTCAGGTCATGATCCCAAGGGTCCTGGGATCAAGCCCCACATCGAGCTCTCTGCTCGGTAGGGAGCCTGTTCCCCCCACCCTGCCGCCTGCCTCTCTGCCTACTTGTGATCTCTGTCTGTCAAATAAATAAATAAAATCTTAAAAAAATTAGATAATTTTGAATTTTCTATTACTAAAAACTGTAAATGTTCTAACTTTTTGTTGTTGTTTTTAAGTTGCCATAGGTACTAAGATTAGTTGTATAAAATCCAGGCTTAAAGTAAGATTTATGCCTTCCCAGTTTCTGGCCTGTGAATTTCTTGCTGGACCTTTGGAACTTTAATTATATAATCCTAATAATTTATGTGATTTTCCTAAGGGGTATTTCAAAATAGTTCTGCCTTAGTTGAAAACACTTTTGACTGCAAATAACAGAAAATAACTTCAACTGGATTAAGCAAATGGATTTTATTACAAGTACATAGGGCCATTTCACAGTCTCCAAAGGCAGTAGCCCTCTGTAGCCCAATATGTCTCTTCCCCTTTCTTTGCATATCATTGTTAGCATTCTCTTTCAGCAGCTTCTCCTTCTGTGCTTTCACTACCTTTCCATATACCTGGCAGAAGATGACCAAAGAGTTTCCAAGTTTAGAAATCCTCAGTTCCAATATTATTGGAATCTAAAGATAAAAAATGTGGGGCACCTGAGTGGCACAGTCAGTTAAGCCTTTGACTCTTATTTTGTGTTTTTAAGATTTTATTTATTTATTTGAGAGAGAAAGAGTGAGTGTGAGAGCACAAGCAGGGAGAGTGGCATATGGGGTGGGAGTAATAGGCTCCCCACTGAGCAGGGAGCTGAGGAGGGTGCAATCCCAGGACCCCAGGATCCCCAACAGAGTCAAAGGTGGACACCCAACCAACTGAGCCACCCAGGAGCCCCTGACTCCTGTTTTCAGCTCAGGTTGTGATCTCAGGTTAATGAGATCCAGCCCCCTGTTGGGTTCCACACCCATAATGGAGTCTGCTTCAGATTCTTTCTCCCTCTGCCCCTCCTGCTTGGGCTTGCTCTCTGAAATAAATAAATAAATCTTAATTAAAAAAAAAAAAGAAAGAAAGAGAGAAGAAGTGAAAAATACTGTCAAATTTTTTAGTGGAGAAATTTTAAATACCAAAAATTAAAACCCACATCAGTAATGTGGAGAGCACATAGCATAAAGAAAAAAAAAAAAAAATTGAGAACCTACTCCGTACCTCTTCTTGGTGTGATGACAGTTCTCAAGGAAAGCAGGGTATATCGGGCTGAACAGCCACTCCAGAATATCTCTGCTCTTTTAATCTTAGCTATTTGTCCATGAGTCTTAATAAAAACAGTATATGTACATTATAGCATTGATTTTATTTGTATTTTCTTCACAAAAAGCCACTGCAAAAACAAGGGGACATTTAGGATAGAAAATCAGTTCCAACTTTTCTTATGAAAATAATGCTTTCTTAAAGTATCATTGTCTTTTCTATGATCTTAGTCCTATCATTTCTCTTTATGTGTGTGTGTGTGTGTGTGTGTGTGTGTGTATATATATATATATATATGATATTTTATTTTGACTCATTGATGTACACCAAGAATACCAAATTAACCCCTTGGAGGGGAAAAAGATATGAAGATGAGGCTCAAAGAATTCTAAGAATACTAAAAAAAAAAAAAAAAAAATTGCCACATTTTTCTTAGCTTTGACTGTCATTTTAGGGATAACACTTCTTATTTGGCCTCGTGTTTCACAGTTACAAGGGCTTAATTTAACTTTTCACTTAGACACTCACTCTGTCAATAATTAATTTTGAGTACCTACTCTTTCAGGAGAAAAAGGTGCTAAGTATTGTAAAAATAACATTTTATTATTTATTTTTTTAAGATCTTATTTATTTGTTTTACAGAGACAGTGAGAGAGGGAATATAAGCAGGGGCATGGGAGAGGGAGAAGCAGGCCCCCCTCACTGAGCAGGGAGCCCGAAGTGGCGCTCAGACCTAGGACCCTGAGATCATGACCTGAGCTGAATGGAGACAGATGCTTACTGACTGAGCCACCCAGGTGCCCAATAAAATAACATTTCAAAATAATTTTCTTTTAACAAGAAGTTACAAAACTCCAGTGAAGGACCATTATCATGGGATAATATCATACAGATGCTGTAGGATGTTTGTACAAATTAAATTCAGAGAAAAGAGAAATCATGCAGGGCTCTACAGCTCAGAAGGGGAAGGATGATATTTCCAGCTGGGAGTTTAGATAGATAAGGATAATGTGGTAGCCAAGTTGGGGAAAAGATTATCTGAATACATGTAACAGCACAGTGTGTATCGGTCTGAAGCAGAAAGATCCCTTTGACTGTAACACAGGTTCTTGTACACAGACTGAGGAGAGAAAAGCTGGAATGGTAGCAAGGATTACAGTGTGCATAGATATGTGGTTTTAAATGGCAAAGATGTGAGAGGTTATCCTGTAAGAAATGGGAAGCTAATGAAAATTCCTGAGCAAGGGAGTGAAAGAATAGATAGGAGAGATACAGTAAAATTCATCTTCATTCTTTGGCAAGTGGGGTTGAATCAGGGAAGGGGGAATGTGAAGAAAAAAGATCATTGAAAAAAAAAGTTTACACATTTAACAAAGTTTTTATTCTTACTGCAACAGGAAGTAATAAGGTTTTAGGGGAAGGATAGTGAAGTTTGGAGTATGATTGGATAATATTACGTCAAGAGATCAGGAGTCCCTCAACCCAGCCCAGATGAGGTTCCAACTGCTCCAAAGATTTCTACAAGGAATATATATACAGCATATATATACAGCAAAATAATTAGAAAAGGAAAGTAAAAGCTGTTTTTTACTGTTATCAAGCTTTGGCCCTGATCTGCAGGATAAAGAGCTTTGATAAGCTGGATTGGGAAGAAGGACCAAGCCAGAGGGAAAAGAAAAATGTTTCCTAACTCCATAGACCATCTTCATATATGGGAAGGTATCATAGTCTCACCAGTTATGTGAGAAGTCCAAACAGATCTATGGGAGAAAGAGAGATGGATTGATCATGAGAGAGGAAGAATTCTTAGGCCATCACACCATTTAGTCCTTCTGGGTATAAAGAAAAGAAGAAACACGGGAAGGAGAAAGAGTGGGGTGAGTAGTAGTAGAACTTGACCACCTTGACCAACTTGACCAGGAGAAATTGCAATCTAGGTGGTGAGATACTGCCAGAATTTGCCTTGTTGTTCCTATCAATATATGGGTAGAGGAGCCTGAACTTCCTCAATACCTCTCTTGCCATTTTCAGTGTAGGGTGTAGGCCTTAGGCTGGATAAAATATATGACTAATAAAATAATATTCAACATACCTTGGGAAGTCCGTGTGTGCTCGCACAGTGTAATGATAACTCATCAATTTTTATTATTATCATTAATTGTATGGGGAAATTGAGGAATATCATAGTTAAATAACTTTCCACAGATCACAGAGTTAGTGGAAGAGGCGGGATTCAAGGACAAGGCATCTAGCTCCAGAACATGTTCTTCACCATGATATTTTATTACATTACCAAGGAAGAACTGGGGAGAAAAGCCCCCTAAAATAAACTCTAGGGGCGCCTGGGTGGCTCAGTAGGTTAAGTCACTGCCTTTGGCTCAGGTCATGGTCCCAGGGTCCTGGGATCGAGCCCCGCATGGGGCTCTCTGCTCAGCAGGGAGTTTGCTTCCTCCTCTCTCTCTCTGCCTACTTGTGATCTCTGTCTGTCAAATAAATAAATAAAATATTTTTTTTTTTAAGATTTTATTTATTTATTTGTTAGAGAGAGAGAGAGAGAGCACAGGCAGACAGAGAGGCAGGCAGAGGCAGAGGGAGAGGCAGGCTCCCCGCCGAGCAAGGAGCCCGATGTGGGACTTGATCCCAGGACGCCGGGACCATGACCTGAGCCGAAGGCAGCCGCTTAACCAACTGAGCCACCCAGGCATCCCAAAATCTTAAAAAAAAAAAGAAAGAAAGAAAGAAAGAAAATCTAAACAACCTAAGAAATGCTGAGCAAAAAACAAGCCTCTGTGGTTAAATCACTATCAAAGAAATTAATTATTCATGCATGCCTATATTCATGATACTTGTTTTGTGTCAGACGGTAGTCTTTAAACTGAAGGTGCTACAGTGATCTAGACAAACCAATTCCTTGCTCTCTGACAGTTTGTATTCTAGAAGGAAGAAGTCCAAAACTAGATTATTTCAAAGAGTGTCAAGTACTCTGAGTAAAACAAGGATTTTATTCATTTGCCTGAAAGTATTTATTGACCGCTTGTTATGTTTTGACGCCCTCAGACAGTGGGGATACAACAGTAAACAAAGAACAACATAATCTAGCCCTAAACAGAGGGGTCACAGTGAACAAGCAATACATGTTTGATCAGACCTCAGTAATAAAATGGCAACAAATAAAACAAGGAGACTTTAGGAAAAAAGGGAATGCAGTGAGGGAGTTGATATTTTTAAACAGCACATCCCATCAAGCCTCCACTAAAAACATACCATTTGCCTGAATAACTTCAATAACATAAACCTCTAACATTTGAAGCATTTTGCGAATTTGTATGAGTGATATTATAGAGAGTCCTGGAGACATATCCGGTCTTAGGTTGGGTAGTGAGGGAAAACCTTTTCAGAAGACAATGTTTAAACTGAAACTGAAATGAAAAATCCTGGTAAGATCTATAAGTAAAGGGGTTTTCTTAGATTTATAGAGAACTGACAAAAATGGCAAGGCTTTGGGACATGAAAGATATTAAAAATCTAGAGCAAATCCAGAGTGGCTGGATTTTACTTAGGGAGGATGAATGTAGCTTTCGTTGAAGTCAGA